>VWZL01002762.1:199252-233526 GCA_013396915.1 Stercorarius parasiticus
GACCAACACCCCCAGGTCCTTTTCCACCGGGCAGCTCTCCAGTCACTCTGCCCCAAGCCTGTAGCGTTCATGGGATTGGTGTGAACCCAAGTGCAGGACCTGGCCCTTGGCCTTGTTGAACCTCACACCTTTGGCCTCGGCCCATTGATCTAGCCTGTCCAGATCCCTCTGCAAAGCCTTCCTACCCTCCAGAATGTCAACACTAACTTGGTGTCCTCTGCAAACTGACTGAGGGTGCACTCGATCCCCTCGTACAGATCATTGATAAAGACATTAAAGAGAACTGTCCCCAATACTGAGCCCTGGGGAACACCACGCGTGACCGGCCGCCAACTGGTTTGAACTCATTCACCACCCCTCTCTGGGCCTGGCCTCCAGCCAGTTTTTCACCCAGCGAAGCGTACGCCCACCCAAGCCATGAGCAGCCAGTTTCTCCAGGAGAATGCCGTGGAATTGCAGCCCCCCAGCCTCCCCAGCTTCGCAAAGTGCGTCTTCGCCTTCCCTAAAGGCACTCATGAAAACCACGCTGACCTTGGTCCCACGTGGGATGCAGAGAGGACACAGGAGGGAGGCGTTAAAGATGCATTCAGCTGCAGACGCAACCCAAATCCACCACCCAGCATGGGTTATGCCGAGTCTAGAAGTCGGTGTGGCAAAAGGCAGAGGCTGAGGAAGAGAGGGTATGTTGGATGTGTGACGAAACAGGGGGAGGACAGCCTGCTGTCACCCGTGACGCAGGTTTAAAGCATCCTCCCTCCCCCTCCCCACCCTTCCAAAATATGTTCTTGGCTCCCAAGCGGCACCTGAGCGAAGGCGGCTGGCTTCAGCTTACGGCAACCACTTGCTGCGCCTCCGATGCTGGCGTTCCATACGGGAAGTCCCCGCACCTTATCTCATCTGCAAAGCAGCAACACGGCCCTTTCAGCTGGTTACCTGCTGCGTTCCACAGGCACTGAGTCAGTGGGATCCTCCTTGGCCACTCCTGGCAGGCAGAGTAGTAATGGAGGGTTTTTTCTTAATGAAAACTGGTGCCGGGAGCGTGAGTGGTCCCTCTGTCCATCGCCTGCCTCTGCAGACAGCACCAAAATACCTCTGCGTAAGCCAACCACTAAGCAAGCCTTGCCAAATGCTATTTAAATAGGTAAGAAACCCCTTTCTTTAAACAGAGACAATCTCCAAGTAAACTTTTGCCTTCTTGCTTGCTGACCCACGTGGCTTTGATCCTCTAAAGCTGCAGAAATGCTGATGTCCCGCCGAGCACCGGGCCGGCAAGAGGGCGGTGATGGAGGCGGAGAGAGCCGCAGACTGACCTCCCACGGGCAGCCAGTTTGCAGGGGCTGAAAATTTAGGGAGCAGCATTTAAAAGCTCACAGGAGATGCCAATACCCAGAAGCGTGTCTGGCTTAGGGGGGGCATGGCTGGATGGCGGTGGGGTATGCGGGTTTGGGTCTGTCCTGGCCAGATGCTTCTGGGAAAAGCACTGAAGCTTCCAACAGCGGCGGGAGCATCGTTCCCTGGCAGCAGCATTTAGTTTGTGACCTGCAGGATGACATTTGTTTAGTAAAATACTTTTTTTTTCTAACATAACCATGGATATTTCCAGGCTCCAGTTTCTCTGAGCACCACCCGTGTCTCAGCCTGGGAGTCGCGGGAGCTGTGCTGAAGGGCCAATACTCACAAAATACCCAGCGATAAGGACTGCAGCGTCCCCTCCCCATGCCCGGATGGGTACATCACACCAGCAGGGAACAAAGCCAGAGGATGCAGGAGGGAGGTACCTCCATCTCAGCCAGGCACCAGCAGCCAGACCGCGGCCGGGGACCCCGCCACCGGTGTCCCCCACCACCGGGGATGTCTGCGACCATTCACAACCGTTCCTGAAAGACAGCATCCAGCAACAGCAGTGCTACCGGCCATCCCTCCCTCTCCTCTTCTGCCACTCCTTTCCTCTGTATTTTCCATTTTCCTCACTAGGAAAATAATTTTTTCGCACGCTTTTAGCTTTCAGGCGAGTTGCCAGCCTCCATCCCCTCCTGTCCTCAAATAATACAAACTTCTCTGCTATTTCGGGTAAATTTAGACATGACTAGGCAGAAGCACCCTGTCGGGGGTAGCCCCGAGGTCTGTGCTCAGCGTGTCCTTCCCCGCACACCGAGTCAGCGTCCTCCTCTGCAACCCCAAAACCACCTGTTTTGGGTGAGAACTGTGCGAGATGTGGGCCTGCACGGTCTGGGCCAGATCCTGTGTCCAGCCCCTCGCAGCGAGAAGGGCTGGAGCAGGCTTGCGGCCAGGGGAGAGACCCATCCCCAGGGAAGGGCCGAAGGAGCTGGTGTGTTTAGTTTGGAGAAGCAAAGATGGAGAGGGAACGTGACGTGACAGAGCTTTTATGGGGCTGCACGTGAGGAGAATTGCTCATGCAAAACCTGCAGACACAAGGTAGCGCACATGGAAAGTGCGATTCCTTTTACCAAATGAGATGGTTAATCATCCCTTGGTGAGTTTAGATGGCGAGCAGTTCAGCGTGACTGTCTGATGTGTCCCCAGCATTCCTGGGGTGGGGGTTTGAGGAGCAGCGTGAGTGGCAACACAGGAGCATTCAGGAGCTTTTCTACTAAAATACGGCACCCTGGGCTGAAAGCAGCTCCCGAGAAGCAGAGGGATTTCGTGAGCCTAGGTGAAGCTCCTCTCCCCGCTTCCCAGGGGCTGCACGGCACCGCGCCAGGGACAAGGCAAAGCTCCCGTGGTGCTGCAGAAGCTCGGCTCCTTCCCAGCACGGCACAGGGCCCACACTCAGGTGCTCAGAGCGACGCCCCCCTGCCCACCCCAGCCCCGAGCTCAGAGCCAGGAAAATCCCTAAAAGGGCAGATAACCCCAGAGGAGCAGCCTGGAGAGGGGTCAGTGCCCACGGGAACAGCGTGGCAGGATGGAAACCACCATGATGGAAGCCACCATCACGATGGAAACCATAAGCTCCAGCCAGTCCTGCGTGTCCTCCCCTGGGGACACTGCAGGGTTGTGATTTTCCAGCTGCTCCAGGGCCAGGGTCACTCTCTGTCCCCCTCTGGGAGGTATTGCTCGGCACCATCTTACCTTCATGGGGCTGCAGGAGCGTGGGCGGGGCGCAGAGCAGCTCCCAGGTAACTGGAGGCTACTGGAGCCCCAACCAAGCCCAGTCGAAGGTCTCCCCATTCAAACCAAGTCCTAAAGTCAGAGCCCAGGGAAAGCAAGCAGCAAAGCAGCCACCTGGGACTGGTCCCAGCACGGGGCAGGGAGCACCGAGACAAGGAAAGTCGGCTGTGAGGATCCCGTTGTCAGAGAATGAGGGTTTTTTTTGTGCCAATGTGAAAACTTGGTGGCCAAACAGGTGAAGCAGCCACTCAGAAAACTCCTGCCCTGGCATTAAAAAGAAGAAACTGTGGGTTAGAAGCTGGTTTTGCTTTACAGCTGCAGAGGTGGGTTGGGGTTGAATGGAATAGTCCAACACACGAGGGCTTGATATTCAGCCACCTGGACCTACAGACAGCATCCGTCAGAAGCTCCTGCCCCAGGTCCTGGCTTTCCAAGAGCTGCCTCGTCCAGGGTGGGCACCACCACCACTGCTCTGTGGAGAGCGGACAACATGCATGGAGCTACGCAGCGATGGCAGAGCCACGGGGGAGACCTGGGGAGGCAAAGTCAGGGGATGGACCCTGAGAGGGGCACAGGGAGAAGAGCAGGGAGCCAGGAGCCACCCCAGCACAGCAACAGCCATGGACCACTGGGACAAGGTGGCCGTGGCCGTGCAGCTGTGTCCCACCGCCCTGGCAGTCCCTGCCCAGCAGGGCAGCGACCGGCTGGGCAGAGCTGGGGCTCTTCCTCCCCTCTCCAGCCTCTGCAGCAGCTTCAGGTCACCTCCTCGTCCTGCTCCTCAGCAAGAAGGCCGGGTTTGCCCTTTGGTTTATTTAAGCACTGACAAAAATTGGAAAAAAAAAAAAAAGAAAAAAGAAAGAAGTGTTGGAAGTGCAATTTTTCACCACTGACTAAAAATAGCCAAATGAAATTCCAGAGCTGCCTCCCAGCACTGCCGGCTGCGCTCGGCTTCCCAGGACAATGGCATTTGTAGCCTGTAAGCAACAACGGCGCAGGCCGGGCTCCAGTTCCTGAAATAACACGTTATAAAGGGCAAATCCTGTCTTTAATTACGGCTATGCAAAAAAAAAAAAAAGCGGCCATTAAAAAAGAGCATTATCAGAATATCTGCACGCGCAGCGCCAACTTAAAACCAACCTGGGGAATGCAGTAAGAGTGGAATGGACTTAGTATACCTAAAATAGAGATTCAGCGGGTATTAGTGAGGGGGTAAGGTAGAGACAGTTGAAGCATTTAGAAGAGCTGAAACCCTTTGGCATGAGGAAAAGACTCATTCAGGCAAGAAGCAGAAGCTGATCACCCGCTATAAGCGCTCACACAAGAGCCTCAGGGGTGAAATGTGACAGCAGCACCTTAAACCACTCCAAGATGCACAGAAGCAGCTCCACGTGCCACACTGGAAACACCACTATTTATCCTCTTGATTACGAGCTAATCAAGACATATCCCTTCTGGGGAAATAATTA
This sequence comes from Stercorarius parasiticus, assembly GCA_013396915.1. NCBI lineage: Eukaryota > Metazoa > Chordata > Aves > Charadriiformes > Stercorariidae > Stercorarius > Stercorarius parasiticus. Next base: position 203,848 of record VWZL01002762.1, read on the forward strand.
TTTAAGAGCCCATAGTGCAGCAGGCAGGCGGCGAGCTGTCACATGCAGACCTGCATCCCCCAGTCACCTGTGTCTGACACCACGCAAGCTCAGCGCCACCAAACTCCCCTCCAAATTCCACGTTGCTGCAGTCCAGCGCACTGAGGGCGGCCAGGTCTCCCGGGTGAAAGTGCTGCGAGCGATGATGGTGTTTATACACCAGGCAGAACCCACCCGACCTGACACCGAAGCGCTCCACAGTATTTGAAGCAAAGAAAAGATGAGTGTAAATCAGCATGAGACACTCGGAGCACTAACACTGACCCCACAACCAGGACAAAAGCAGGCCTGCGGCTGCTTTCTGCAGGGTTAAAGGGACCCAGTGACCTTTTTTCAGAAGCTATAAGGAAGAAAAGAGTTTCGTCATATTTCTCTCCATCAGCCTCACCTTTCTGTAAGTGTAAGCGCCGCTGGGAGGAGGCAGAATCCAGCACCTCCACAGACAGCAGGAGGGGACCAGATGTGCACAGAGGGGACCATGGCTGCTCTGTGTTTTCTCACGGAAACATGAAGGGGAACCAGCCCAGGAGACGAGCACGTGAGGAAGCAGCAGCTTCCAGGCACACCTGGCACAGAGCGTTTGTGCTCAGGCATCCCTCCACCGCAGCTGGGCTTCGCTGCTCCTCCTGTTCCCTCGGAATGCAAAACTGATAATGAGAAACCAGGTTTGCTGTTGCTGCCAGTAAAGGGTTAACCGAGAAATATTCCTGGGTGGGGTTTTTTTTTGTTTGTTTGGTTTTGTTTTGTTTTTTGAAAACAATATATATCCACATGCCCAGTTACACCAACTGGTGGGACCGTGTGGGTAGCTCTCTGCAAGCGCTAGCTTCTCCTGTGATGCACACTGACTGATGGGATTACATTTTTTTTTTTTTAATACTTTGTGCTGATCTCAGCTCAATGCTTTTATCTGCGCCACAAGCAGAATGGCAATCAGTTTTCTGTGCTGTGGTGGTAGACAGCATGAGACGCGTGCAGCAAAGCTGTTTGGGCATCAATTCTTATTTCTGCTCCAGCAGAAATGTCACGTGTCCAAAACTTGGGCTACCTGGAGACAGGAGGACCATGAGCCAGGCTCTCCCGTCTGCTGCAACTGCAGATCAAAGGCAGTGTTAGGACAAAAACTGGATTCCACCCGAGCTCCCAGGAAGACCCGTCGCTGGATGAACCTGGAATGGGAACAGGCAGCTGCACAGCACAGATCCTGCTCCATTTCGGTGGCACGAGAAGGTGGATGCTCAGCTTTAGGCAGAGGGAGGCAAGGGCAGCTGGCTGGTGATTTAAAGCATCCATTAATATTAATAATACCTTTTACATATCGCCTTCCTGGCTAACAGAGGAGGCAGACCCTCTCTGGGAAAGCCATCCATACACCCGGCTCAGGTGCAGGAGAAGCAGAGGGGGCAGCCCCACACAGCCAGCATGCTGATCTGGATTTGTACCGCACTAAGAGGCAGGGTAGCAAAGGCTTCTTAAAAAAAAAAATGCCCCAAAAAACCCACCCAGGTGTTCTGGGACTGGAATATTAAGGGTATCTGCAGGGTATTTTTCCATCTGCCTCAGTTGTTCAGAAGACCACCTTAGGTGACACTCACAGCACAACTTGCTCTGAACTTGAGCTGTTGGGTTTTTTTCCTGCCCCTTCTGAAGCCAGATTTCTGCTGCAGCTTAAAAGAACGACTCAGTATGATGAAAAAAACCCCACGATGTCCAAGCCCAACTATGAAACCAGCTACCTCAAAACTCAAGTACCGACCTGAAGCTGGCACCGAGTGGGGAGTAAAGCAGGCGTTTCCTGCACTAAAGAAAAGAAGTCAGGAGTCCGTACTATATTCTTAAATATGGTTTAATACTCTTCTCCATTTCTGTACATCACAACACCAAGATATCACTGCTTGGGATCTCTCTGCAGAGGCTATATAGTATGCGAAGGCTAGGAATTTTCACCCCCGTTTAACGTGTTTGTATGTGTAAGTGTAATACATATCAGTATATATTGATATACACATCAATATATAATGCAATATATATCACTGAAGAGAACACATTGATTAAAGAAATACAAAAATTTGGCATCATTTCCAAACTTAAATAGTAAAAATAAAAACTACAAAAAAGGAGCTGCATACCCTAATGTATCATGTGAAACAACAAGCAGTATATTCAAAAAAAAATATGTAAATTTACATCCAATTTTTCTGGTCTTGTCATGTCACATTAGACCCATTTACAATGGCAAAATCCAGAACATACCGCTGTGCAGACCGCAAATGTGCTCAAACCTGGGGTTTGCACAAATCTACGGTGGACCCAGTCACACCTTCCGTGAGAGATTCCAGCTTCCATGTGAAACCAACAGCCAAGCCCTCTGCCAGGTTAGAAACCAGGGTTACAAATTCTATTGCTCGCAACGACAGGCATTTTGGACCTGCAAGAACAGCATGGCAGAAGTTTTAAGACAAGCTCCCCCCCGCCCAAGTGAAACAGGATTATTGGAAAAAACCCAAACCAATAAGCAGGTATGCAACTTGGAAGAGAAGCTGCTTTTTTGCGGGATGCACCAGGAGTGACAGAGCCAGCAAAGGACAGAGCTCCCGGGACACCGCGACATTGGGGTGCCCCTCGGAGAACCCGGTAACCCCCAAAAAGAAGCAAGACCTGCACCTTCTCTTGTGCCAATCAATGTTCCCTTCACCCCCTGCCCGCGAGGCCATCTGAAAACCCCTTCGCCATTTCTAGCTGGTTGAAACGCATTCTATATAGCAGGCACGACAAAAAAAAAAAGCTGTCTCAATTCTTGATGCAGCTGGCATTTTTAACCCATTAAGGGTGCGTTAAGAGTTCAGCATCAGATTTACAGGACACTTGTGAGCCAAGAGAACAGAACGCCTTAGTGCTGGGAGATGGACATCCCCAGTGGGTTGTGCCAACATTCAAGGTATTAGTATCAGATGCTCCAAATGCACCAGTACTAAAGTTTCCGTCAAGGATTCCCCTTACTAATTATTCCTGTAAAATTACCCGCTTCCATTAAAGCACTGTGGGTTCAAATTCACATAATCAAGGAAACCTTACGCAGTCCTAAAGCAACCCCCCCCCAAAAAAAAACTGAGGAACAAAACAAAGCAAAGTGTACCTTACTTCACTTCAATTGTATTTTTATTTTTGTCAAGACTGAAAAAAAAAAATCCTGAAGGCTGCACTGCTCAAATCCGAATTAAGCCCAAGACTTCAGCAGCATTTTCATCGCAATCAATGAAGTGCGTTTCCTAGTCTGTAAGAGCAGTGCTTCTGCAAATAGATTAAAGCATGTTTGGCGTGTGAGCCTCCCCAAACCATCTGAATTTGCAAGCCACACATTATAAGCTAGCACTCAAGGGAAGCGCCTCCCCGTTCCTTTGGAAGAGAACGAATGGCTCCAATTTCATTACATTTCTTCTTCTGCAGTCTAAGCTGAGAATGCCATGTAAATGGGTCACGTGGCTGCAAAATGCAGCAGTTGATTTTCTCCAATCAAAGTAAAAAGAAACAAACCAGTAGGATCTTACTTCTATTAATTTTTTGAAGGAAGAGGTTTACAGCAGTTAATGTATCATGAAGGTTAAAAAAATCATTTTCATAAAATACAAGAGCAACCAATTTCACCATCGAGTAAAAGTAAAAACTGGGATTCTCTTTAAATTAGTCCAAAGTGGCATATAGGAACTTAGTAGTTTGCTGCTGTACTGACACTATGACAAATCAAAGTGTAGGGTTTTGCTTTTTTAAATCCAATGCTTGTGGATCAAGTTCTGGAAATGTTCCAATTCTAAGGCAGGGATCTGTTGTGTTTTCCACCATGAGTTTGCTCCTTGGGTTGGATGCTGGAGGGGCGAGGCACGTTTTGCCGGACCCAGGTCGACTACCTAGTAGTCATCAAGGTCAAAAAATTCATCGTCTCCTCCTTGGTATTCCATTCCCTGGAAGTCCACTCGGTACCGCAAGATACCTGGTAAAAACAACACAGTTTAGCTTCTTCAAAATTCAAAGAGCTAGAAAGGCGTTTTAACCAGTTTACTGAGCCCCATCTGCACATCAAGCGGTTTCTCAATTAAATTTTCAGAAGCTGAGTTAGCACTTGTATCACAAGTCAGGCTCAAACTGGCAGTGGACATGCAGCCAGAGTGAAAATGCCACATCCCTGTTACCGCCTGAGGTAATTTATTGCCAAAAGAAATACCCACCTGCCCAGCACAGACCAGCTTTCTTCTGGAAAAGCTGATCTAGGAGGACCCCATCTCCAAAAAAATACCAGTACCAGATCATTTGTCCTAATACAACTGCTCAGAGGGAGGCCTATCAGTTAAATTCAGAGGGCAGCTGGCACTGAAGTAGCTTTTACAATGGTGTAAAAGCAGGATTTAGCGGCTGTCTTCCTGGCCTCTTCCCACCCCAAACACCAACCGGTGTTTCTGGGAAACCTTTATCCCTGGAAACGTTTACTTAGGTGAAGGGTATTCAAGGAATATTTCCTTTCAAGTCTGCAGGGACTGGAGCAAAGAGTACTCCACCATGCAAAAAGGCTGGGTCTGGCAGGACAGGAGGGACTCCTGGAATTACAAACCCTGAAAACTTAGAAACCTGTTGCTCCTCATGTAGCAAAACAATTCAAACTCGTTTCCTTCTGACTGGTGTTCTTTGGCCCCTAGAAATTCCTCTTTACAATACACTCATCTCTGGTTTACATCCATCAGCCTGAACACAGCAAGTGGCAACACTTGGTTTATCAGCAAATAAGCAACAGCTTTGTCCCAGAATCCCTACTCTGGGGAGGACAAGGCACATGGCAGGCGTTTTTGCTCTACCCTGCTAGTGATTTTTGTCAGACTAAGCACACGAGCTATCGGCACCTCTGCCAGACTTAGCTGAACTGGTCAGTGAGCTCCAGAGGAAGACTCAAGGATTTCAGAAGCCTCATTTCTCCCTGAAATTGGGCTAAAAATACTTTTCTTCTGAAAAGAAGCAGAAGACCAAGGAGCAAAGTACAGGGAAGTTCTGAGAGATGAGTAACAGACATCCAACTGCTTCAGAAACCAGGCTGGCGTTTGTCATACACCACTTCTACACAGCAGGGCATGCTCTGCCCCAAAACAACAATAGTGCAGGGATTGAGCGAAGCAGCTCACGGCCCTTCTGAAATTCAGCTGGAAAGAAGGACAGTCCACCCTCTGAGCACTCTGAAGGACAAAGGGATCTGAGGAACACAGTTGGAAAGCCACGGCTGCCTAATACACAGCATCATCTTGCTGAATATGGAACAAATTCACCTGGAGATCCCTGATGAACATGATAGTTTCTTAAACGGGTATCGTGACTAATAGGAGCAAGATTAACCTGTGTAGCTTTCCACTTGTGTTGGCACAAGATTATCAATTCACCCATTAAAAAAAAAAGACAAACGCATTTTTCTCTTGCACTTTACCTCCAATTCCTCCAAATCCTTTCACAAATTGGGATCCTTCCTGTGATTTGTCTGTAACAATTTCCAATGTTGCTCCAAATTTCTTGTAGTTGTTTGCAAACCACTCCAGCAGGGGCATACTTTCTATCAGTTCGTGTTCCTGGCCAGTCTATGTAGACATTTAAGGGGAGGGGGGGGGGAGAAGTTACAGTCATTGCATGTTAGGTATTGAGAAAACTCATATCAAAAGTAGTCTTTAGCTTTCTAGTCCTACGATAGACACCAGCCTTGATGCTCCGCAGCCCAGCACACTTGCCAGGGTCCAGGTGGTTGGCGTTCCTGATAGATCTGTCAGACAAGCGGTGGCACAAGCAAAAGGCTCCTGGTGCTAAGAAATTCAATACTGACAGGCCTTGCTTTGGGCCTCCGTACTACAGAAGTTAGCACAGAAGGGAAGATGCCTCATTTATTCCTCTGCTCAACTGTCACCTCATGCTATACTCATTCGTTTTCCTTATTTCTTTGGATTTACTTTACAAACAGTCCATTGCCACCCACCTAACCAGGCACTGTTTACACTAGGAAAATACAGAGGCAAAAAGTTTAATTTTCCAAGTAGAAGGTCAAGTGATTATTGGCATAGAAACGCTACATCATTGTGGGTAACATTATAAACCTTCCGTGTGCAGAAGGAAGTAGCAATTACCCCACCAGGAGGGAAAGCAGCTGGAAACAGCTACCCTAGCAGTCCTCATGCAAGACAGAGGTGACCACCCTTTTTGCAAGGGACAGACTTTTTTGCCCACCTTAATCTGCAAAATAATACAGCTCCCCCACCCCACCAGAGTTTTTTTTTTGACCTGTACAGGCAAGAAAGTCACAGGCAGTGAATGACAGATCCACATTTCAAATATACTGAGAAGCAAACGCTCCCTTGCACTTAAATCCACATAATAGTTTCTAGCATCACAGTTGGTTTGTATTGACCAAATAGGTGCACAGTAAGCAGGGAGTAATGGGGTGGGACCTCAGCCTGTGTGTTGCATGGTGTCTACCAAACTCTTCTAGTGGATCAAGCTGGAAGAGGGGAGATTTAAATGAGATCTGAGGAAGAAGTTTTTCACTCTGAGGGTGGTGAGCCCCTGGCCCAGGTTGCCCAGAGAAGCTGTGGCCGCCCCATCCCTGGAGGGGTTCAAGGCCAGGTTGGACGGGGCTTGGAGCAACATGGTCTGGTGGGAGGTGTCCCTGCCCAGGGCAGGGGGTGGCACTGGATGGGCTTTAAGGTCCCTTCCAACCCTAACTGTTCTATGATTCTATGGATGGTTTGGAGGTGGTCAAAGGCCCCATATTGCCTGTCACTTCAATTCATTTACACAACCTTGGAATTACTAGCAGGAAAGATTGGAGAAAAGCAAGTCTAGAATCCAAGGATTACACTGAAGGTGAACAGGAAGAGCCACAGGCTACTGTCTTGAAGTCTCATTTGAGTGCCACAAGGTCATCATGGCCCTCATGCTTGCAATAAACTAAGTTCAGACATTCAGAATGCTGCACCAGTACACTGGGAATAAATCTCCAAACCCCAAAGCTGAAATACCTCTTTATCTGTGAAGTGGGATTTATCCTTCTCTTGCTCTGGTGTCAAATACAGGATCTTCTCCTCTGCAAAGGGAGAGAAAAAAAAATTATTACATTGAATAGGACTACCAGATGTAGGTTCAATACAGCAAGAGACTGACCATTACAGCACAGAGGGTTTGGCCATTGACACTGCCTTCTCTTTCTAGCTGAAGCTCTATGGGAAACCAAACAGGGCACACCAGTAGAGAATAAGTGTAGTGCCAAAACCCAAGAAAGGCAGAGGCCCTGCTGTAGGCATGTGGTTTGGCTACAGTCAATAAGCATTGTGTTTTTGGCCATAAGGGTCAAGTCAGTCTCCTCTCTATAATGCACTCGTATCACATTTATGCTTCCATAACTGAACGGCAGGTTTCATACTAGCTCTGTGACAAACTGCCACCCCAGCACTGCAATTCTCCACAGTGGAAGCTTGCTCATTTCAGACTTTCTGCCCCGCACCGCCCCNACATTCCCTTGACCAAGTCCTTCAAGATCTACTTAGGGAATTCCTCCAGCGTAATCTATCCAAGTGAGACAGCTTAGGTGTTAAACCCTCATGGACCTTTAAGTCTCACAGAAGTGCTACCTACCCTCCGTGCCTTGGCAGTGCAGAACGTATCTCATTATATCCAGATTTTCATAGACTATCAGTATCTCTACTGCTCCCATTTCCAAAGCTTTTAATGTATCTTCAACACCGAAACAGTACTTCCCCGTGTCCTGGCTGATTTCGTCGAAGTATCGTCCTGCAGCCAGGACACAAAGAGACAGATTGTCATGAACATTGATCGTGCACGTGGATTTTCAACAATCCTGATTTGAATGCAAGAAGAAACTGGAAAAGGAGATTGCAGTGCTGCTGAAGGAAGCAAGGGATGTGATAACATGTCAAAGCATGTAATTTAGGACATTCATCGGCAGAAACTCTACTCCATCAAACTGTCAGGAATTTGGAGGGAGAGAATGGAGGAAACTCCATTCCCTGTCAGGAATCTCACTCCACTGAAAGGCTTACCTTGGCTGTGAAACAATCAATTGGACTAACCCACCAACAAGCACTATTTTACTTCACTCTTTTCAGTGCCACGTAGGTACTATTTCCCTCTTGTGCTTTCAAATCAGCAATGTGTGTCTGCTGACAGTCAAACAAGGGATCATTTCTACTGCCAGCTTAACACAAAATTAATCTTAACTCTCTTCTTGATGAAGATGCAACCAATCTGAGGAGATATTTTTTCCCCTCCCTCCAAAATGTCACCAGAAGGCTTGAAACTAAGGTGATCTCTAATGAAAAAAGAGGATACTACAAGTTGGGTGAGGGAAAAAACAACAAAAATCCCCACTCGAAGTCTCATTAAGTCCTGCAGCATTTGAGAAGGCGTCCATGTAACAGAAAGAATCACTCCAAGTCATGCTCTGCCCAATTCAGAAAGCATCGCAAGGCTGAGGCAGCACACAAAGGCATCAGCACATTCAGTCAAGCATATTTGGCTCGGGAGAAGGCTAAGCATGTAGTGACATACCTATTAGTTTCTTCTCTTGAATGAATTTCACATTGGAGAGGACCTCAGTTGACAACTCGATTGCTTGATTGAATCCATTTTCTCCTCCATATGAAATGTCAACTAGTTTGAGCACTTTGGATTGCAACCGCTAAACAAGAAAAAAGAGGAGGCATGAAAAAGAGTCTATTAGACAGCACTGCCACAAGACTACTTCACAATGCCATGAGAATAAGTACCTGGTAAGAGTCAGAGCATTAATCTATTTTGCTTCACTTACAAGCAGAGGTTCTGAGCCAGAGGGACCTCTGAATGCTTCATATTGAAGCACAGTTTTCAGGCAACAGGGACACAGAGATCAGGTTTAGTGGAGTTTAATTCCAATAAAGCTTCTACTTTAGATTTGGGCACACGAAGAATGTGAATGCCAGTTCCAAACCAGGGAGGACGGATTTCTTATTAGCACTGTTATTAAGAAAGGGAGATCTTACCCTCCTTGCAGGAGGTATTAGAAAAGGGAGACCGCTTTAGGATACATCAGATTTTTAGTTTTGATCAAATTGCTTAAGACACCAAGGTTACATTCCTCCCCAGATGCATCTTGTACCAGAGCTACTGCCAATATCACCATGTTACTACTGACAGCTTAAACATTTGGGCTTTGCTCAGAAAAGGTCACTCACCTGATCAAACATGTCGGATTGACTTAATTCAGTTTTGAAGTCAGCTGATCCAGCTAAAACGAGACCAGCCACGTTCACCTTGTCGCCAGAAATGAACAGTTGCACAGCCGTCTCTGCTACCTTCCTTACATAGTTGTGTCGTTTTTCCATTCGCAAACGAGCAAAACGCAAGGCAGACTGACCTCCTCTACCTTTACGAAAGAACAGATGTGAGGGCAGCAATTTTGAAGTCATTTCATTTCAGGGAGGTTATTAGTACATGGTCCCAACTGGGCCCTGAATAACTGAAGCCAAGGGCAGATGCAGCCTTCAGAACTAGTTTGCCACAAGCAGAGCCAGGGGCACTCATTGAAACAGCAAGTGAATAAAGAGGGTTCACTCACAGCAAAAGATTTCTCTCCATGTATTCCACAGAGGGAAATATGTTGTGGTTTTGTTTTTTTCTTTATATACAGACTCACAGCTCTCTATAGAAATCTTGAACATGTGTGCACATTTTTTATGTCCTGTACCTTCATTAAAAGCCATTTCCTTTGTTACACTGCCTCACATACTTCTCTAGCTGATGCAATGCACCCCAGCAGTTCTGGCTGTACAACCTTACTGGGGGAGACATTTCTATTTCATTTTGTCCCATCCTAACCTGCAGAGGAGGACGGCAAACCAGGAGCAGCTAACAGTTTGCTGAATCCATCAGTGGCTCACTACAATACAGCATCATGTAACAGAACCAGAACTCTGCTCGCTCCATCGGGCTTCAGTGCTTCTTGCAAGGAACAGCTTCTTTCTTTTCACTGTGGTTTGCATGCAACACCATCAGACACAAACTTTACGGGCGCTACCAAGTGGCATTACTACTTGTGCTAGTAATATTTAATTAAGACTGTCCCAAAACCAAGGAAAGGGTCACATGCACCAAGAAATAAGAAGTGTCACTTTAAGAAGATCAACTGCCTATTACAGTGATTCATTAATTTTGACAGAAGGCTCAGACTAGAGGCTTTGCTGTCAGATTTTAGGGGAGCAAAGAATTGAGCAGAACTGAACACCTACAGGCCAAGTTCCCTACTTCTACCCTCACAGCCCACCCTGTGATATCCTGCAGCAGTCTAGGGAGAGACCAGTGCGTTACCATGCTTCTTTGGAAGATCCACAGTGAATTTGTGCAGGACTTCTCTTGTGTTTCCTTGAAGAGTTCCAAAGAGTGCACCGCTACCATCTATTACAATAAAGCCAAACTTGCTGTCATCGGAAAGCAGTGCTGTAAGAGCCTGCAACAGGAAACAATGTTGTCAGCAGTAAGCACCAGTTTATTAAGGACCTTGGTTCAAAAAGGCTACCAGAAATAATACACCTCAATAAATTTTAGTTCCACAGGTGGTCGCTGCTATTTTTTTTTTTTTTTACAAAAAAACTAGAGGAAGAGAAGCAGATTCAGGAGTTGAGACTATTCCAGATTATCATCTCACACAATGCTGACAAGAGCAGAAAGAAAACTAGTGTTTAAGCTTGATAACTATTTTCACAGCATTACCAGTTCATCGCATGATGTCACAGGCAGCTGTAATAGCAAAACCCTAAAGACTGGCTCTGGGAAGTGTTAATTGAAACGGATCACACCTCTACGAGGCTACATCACCTCTTTGGTTGGCAAAACTGGAAAAGTGATTTTCCAAGCATTCCGGCCAGGAAAGCAGAACTTGCTTAGTTCACTGACCGGGCCATTTGTCAGGTGAGTTTTACACTGCAAAGCACCAGTACAGAGCAGCTTTCAACTCGCCAGCTACCACAAAGGCTGGTTTGCTGCACCTGCTGACTTCAAGGAGTCCCAAAGGTAGAATGATGAAATCTACAGTGGTTACGACAAATTCAGCCTTACACAGCAGAATTAAATTACAGCGGCAGTAATTATCCTGTGCATAACTGGCTATAGAGAAGACAGCCACAATATCTGCTGGCAAATGAAGTTATCCTTCAGTTTTCTTCCCTTTAAAGAAGGCAGCTAAATTTACCCTGTAAGGATTGTTGACTAACAACTAAAGCACTGCTTGGTATCAAGGCTTTTGAGTTCCTTTTGTCCAATTCCCTGCCTGGCCCTGGTTTTGGTGGTGTGGGACATCCACAAGCACCCAAACTCCACACTCCTTTTCCCAGAGAATCCAATCGGCTACTGTTCCCTCAAGGGCAGCCTGAGCATATAGGCCCATTCAGCACATACACTTCTGTTCACTTATACATGCCCAATAAATGTAACAGCAAGAATCCTCTTTCTGGCTGGCAAAAACACATCAGCAGGATGGAGAACTTGTCAAATTCCAGATTGTTTTAAGTCACCAGTTTAATACTGAAAGAATGATGGTGTTGGTGTACTGCACAGGACTTAACTGCCTGCATGCCTGCCAGCTTAATTATTGGGCTGAAAGGAACGAATAGAAACCATCAGTCATCTTTATCCAAAATCCACACCACCAAGTCTACAGCTTTCAAGCTTAAAAGAAACAGACACTAAAGTTTAATGGAATTTACTGGCCAAAATAAATATTCTGTATTAATTCCTCAGCAGTCAGATGAATGAGAGGAGGAAGTGGCATATTACATTGCAATCTATTTAGCTGGGGCAGAGCCAAGCAAATCGTGTGACTGGAATGAATGCTCCAGCCAAGTTATCAAAATAAGTCATTGTAAATCCTACCCTTCAGACACACATCAGGGTTCATATCCCTCTTGGGAAGTTACTTCGGTTTCACACAGGCAATAAAATATCTAGAGGAAATCTTATCAGATACTCTTGCCAGGCAGCAGATGACTACAGCTCTGATGTTCCTGATTCCCTCTTATTTTAATAAAGTATCCAATGATCAGTGATTCCCCCAGTTTCGCCTTCACTAATTCTATGTCAGCAATTCCACTGTTTGACCTATCAAGCACAAAGAAGGGACTATTGCATTTATTCTGTTCCTTCAGCGTGGGCCGAGTTTCCTCTTTGCAGCTTCACCTAAAGGTGAAGATCATGTCCTTTTTCTGCTCCTTGACATGCCCTCACTTTCATAGGAGATTTGTTGATGTACCAAGCCTGATTTCCTATCTGTTGAGTTCTAGTTGTGCATTGTGGAGAACCACTGGGTTAAAAGCGTGGCTCTACAACCAAACGAGACAGATACACAAGTTGAGACTTCAGTGTAACATCATCTCAAGATAGCATACAGTAGGCTTTTACAGGCAGATGGGATTCTGCAGTGCAAACAATACCAAGTAAAGTAATTGCATACTCAAAAGACACAGGAGAGCTAACAGCCCATGGACAAAGGTGCCATTAGTAATCACATCATGACTGGTAACAATTACCACAAATTCCTCTCAAGTTATTGCCACTCTCTCGCCGAGCAATGCTACACACCTGCAAGAGTGTATTTACAGGTGCCTCCTGGGAACAGTCCACTGGGCAGCAGCTGCTTTTTTTTTTTTGTATTGAATCAGTGCCCTGAGGCTGTAGCTGCAGCCAAGACCAAATTAATCCCTTTCCTGATAGGGCAGAAGGCAACCTACCACTGTCCACCCACTGCCAACAACTGCAGGGACAAATATCTCCCTTGGCTTTGCATCTCTGGCTCTCCCCCGAGTTCTCTTATTTCCCTCTTGCTTTTAATTGCCTATGGACGTACGGGCTCGGCAGAACTCGAGAGCTGTACCTGTGCACAGTTTTGTATTCCTGCTAGGTCAAAGATGTATTGAGATTTCATCCTTAGTGGGGAGACAGAATAATAGGGACATACCTCACCTGTGCAACAAGCACACCGTTCCTTCCTGTACTCCTACCCTTTGAAACCCAATCATGGATCAGACACCCAAAACCCCAAGCAAACAAGAACTACATCACTGAAAGGCCTCTCAAGCCCATGTCATACAGGTTTGATCACAGGCAATTAAGCCTCTGTCCACACTTTTATCGTGGTGAACATCATGGACGTGAAAGGCAGTCAGTCATCTACTACAAACATTGAGATCTCGGCAACTGCCAACACAGCCAAAACAGCCTTAAACGCAATAAACTGACCTCATGGAGTCAAGACTACTGTAATCCACATTAATTTAAATATGCCTCAAACCGTTCATTCAATTAAGATATGTAGATGTTGGATAAAAGTAATCCCACTTTACCCCAGATAGATTAGGCACATGCCAGTTCTCCATCAAGGGGCTCAGTTAACACATCTGATATCAAGACTGGCAACACTAATATTATCATTACTTTAAGGCCTGGCTTGGATTAAGATCTACAGGCCTCTAAGGTTAAGAAAAAAAAAAAAACAAACAACTTGCCTCCAGTTAGAAAGAAAAGCTTATGTCTGTGGGTTACACAAACTCAACAGTTACTAGCTGGGCCATAAAGTCAGCTGTAGTAGAAGCTGGACAATATCTCAACTCCTTTTAGCAAATATCACACACTTCTGAATACCAGCCTATCACAAGCCATCCAGTGGCTTCACCAGCAGGATGTCTTAATTAAAGCCTGATGTTCTACAGACCATGGACCCAAGCACACCAAGGATTGTTCCAGTGAGCCTAACAAAGCAGCCTGATTGACTACTACAAGACCAGCAGGCAACAGGAGACTTCTTACCTCTGTGTGGAATTTGTTATCACACAAATACAACGACGTATTGATTGGTTTGAAAGGTTCGAAGTCAATGTTGACTTTCTTCTCTTTTCCTTCTTCTGTCACAATTGTTCCACAGTAAACAACCAGACCATTTGGAGGTACTATAAAGGACACAAGGCAATTTTAGATCACTAGAAAAATATTGCAAGGTGTACCCATCCAAAAGTAACTACTAGGCCTTGACAGTAGAGGCAGAGTTGAAACTGAAGTTCCCAAGTTTTTTTACTCTCCATTTCCGCCCCCGCCCCATTCCCTCCCGGATCTCTACAATGGAAAACAAAGTAATTTAGTGCACCTATACTGAACAGCTTGCAGTGGGAAGCTAAAAGGTAACACTGATGGAAAGACTTGCAACAGAGCTGCAAGAATGTGTACCTGTCTGTTAAACCCATGAGCTTGCAAACTCAGAGAATCCAGGAAAAGGCTGAGCACCCTCGTGAAGCTTTCTAGTTCTTATATAGCAATTTATAGACCAACCATCTCAATGAAGTCCACTTGCCAGTGTAAAGACAGTAACGATGAACTCTTTTCTAGTACTCATTTTAGATGGGTCTATTTCCTCCCAAAATGATGGCAGCTGCATAGTGGCATGCAGAAGGCATACATAAGCTTCCACTTGATGGAAAAACCACTAGTTTAACGCAAATGAGCTATCATGGAACAGCTCTTAAGGCTGGCCAGGTTTAGAAGGGTCAGCACTGCTAAGGACAGAATCATGAACCTGTTTTTTAAAGACAAGGACCATCTTATTATTCTAGTCCCAAGGTCTACCCCTGAAGTAGCTGTCCATGGGCAACGTACCTGGAACATCAGGGCAAAACAGCAGTACAGGCCAACAGATTTGATTAGCAGAAAACTGCTTAACGCAGGAACTTAAGCCTGCTTCCAAGTAAGGGAAGTTTGCCAGCATCCATAGAAGCTAGGAGTTACCTTTGTTATAGAGTTTCAGTCTTTGCTGTACAGATGTAATGGCTCCCAGTACTGAAAGGCGATTCACTCGAGACTTAATGTTGGAGGCGGTGCCAAACTCATCCGCTAACATTTTTGCCACTCGTGAAATCTGGTCTTTGGGGGGAATGATCAACGATATCATGCTGGTACCATTGCTGAGAAAGGAAAAACAGAGCGGTTGTGAGCAGCCACCAGGCAAAGCAAGTGTATCTACACCATATTGCGCGCATGCAGCTTGCTCTCCTCCCTCCCCTCAAGGATGTTATTGGTGTAATTCCCCTTCTGCTGGACAATAATGGAGAGAAAAGAGAACAAAACAGGCTCTTCAGAGGATTTGACTCCATAACCAAGTGTTCAGGTTAGCCACTACCAAGCAGGTCCTCCAAAAGCTGCTCGTCTAACCTGGGATACTCCTCTGAAAAAGAGAGCATACATACAGGCTAAGGGCTGCAAGCTAAAGGCATGTACGCAGTCCCCAGCAGAGATTATTTAAAACAATGCAGCCACATACTTTAAGGACATTTTTAAGCCCATTCTATTTGTTCTCAGACAGCTGGAGCACTAACCAGCCCAAGTGCTGTTTTAACACTTTGTTCTCCTCAGATTAAGACAGAAAATCAAACTGGAAGGATCCTTTTGCACCAGTTAGTCTTTCCTACTTTCCCGCTAGCACTTTGCTTTATAGACAAGCTCACCAACTCTGGCAGCTGCTTTAAATAAAGCACACTTAAGTACATGACTGCTAGCTCAGAAGCGCCAACCCCCAGGCACCGAGTCAAGAGATAAGACCCCACAAATCACAGAACTGGCTTAAATTAAGTGAAAAGTTGGATATTCGCTTTTCCTATAGCTTTGGGGTGGATCCTGCAGAGGTCTTAATCCCCAAAGCCGCCTCATGGTTCAAAACCATCCAAAGCCAAAATGAAAATTGGGGAAGTTCCTGTCTGCCTTCCAGCAGGTACCTCCCATTTGCCATTGAGTTTCCCAGATGTCCGAAGTGCCGCTTCTGCATTGTCTCAAATTTAACCCAGACCTCATACTTCATATTAGAGTAATGGCATAAAAATCAAATACCTCATCGTGTCCTCTAGCCCTCTCAAAGGCAAGCCAGCTAAACTCTGCAAAAACACCTTTACTCAGGATTCTGAGTCAAATCACCAAAACAAAGCACTTTTCAGACATTAAAAAGAAAATACGGGTTTTGCACTTTTACATTTCTTACGGTAGGACAAGACTTAACACAGTACCTGCCTGCTGCTGTTTCAGATTGTCATGCACTAGCGTCCTGCCTGAAGTGTTTGGGCTACAGAGACAGCAGGGAAGTGCTTTAAAAAGCATCACTTCATTAGCCTCTTTACAAAAGTTGCACAGCCCTCTTCCAAAGATCTTCAATTCAGGCCAAGTTGAAACGGATGCTGGTAGGTCAAATAACTCCCTGACCTTAAAGGCAACTAATTGGTTTTAATATCCAAGATCCCCATACACACTAATCAAGAAAGTCGCAACGAGACGCTTGCACGCATTATTCCCAGAAGGAGCTTTGAGCCATGCTGACAGCTATCAGACTTCCAGGTCACCCCAGCCAAGAATACTCCATATACCACTCAATTAAAACAGTTAGCTACCCCAGCGAACAGCACAAGCCTTAGGGGAGATATAATGGCCTATCATTCCCAGCAGGCTCCTTTGAGTAAGAGGCTGGTCAGAATGAAAGCAACTCTACCCGACTTTTCTGAAAGTAGTACTCTTGAGGCAAGCTCACACAGTTCATTTCTTCCTCTGAAAGAAGAGGTTCTCAGCCTTCACAGAGATTAGAAAGCTCTGCACATCACGCCTGACTTGCTGCACGAACTAAGGGCATCCCCATGTGGCACGTGGGAGATGGAACCACTGGTCACTCCATGGCTCTCCTGCTAGGAAGAGGTTTCCTGTACTGAGGATTAGAGGGAAAAGAAAGAGCAGACAGTAAACTAGATGAGAAGGTGGCAATAGCACAGAGAAAGACTGGGTGTGCCCTCCCAAGACCAATTCTTCAGTAAAAAAAGCACTTGTAAAGGTACATTTCATTTTTAATGCAAGCCACCCCTCAAATCCCAGCCCCTGGCCGTGTACAAGTTATGTTCCACCACCCCAGAAACACTGGCATTAGCAGAGCCACTGCCCAGAGCACAGCAAGCTGGCTGGATTGTACCGAACCCACATCTCAGAGGCCACTATAACCGGTGATTATTTATATTACACACAGCATCTTATCTATAAGACAGAGTCACATGTGTCAGTCAAATCACTGCTCCTTATCCACACCCTGCCCAAAGCGCCCTACCCGAGGTAATACAGCAGACTTCACAAGCCCTCTTGATTTATTACTGCAAAGAAGAAAATGAAAAGGGTCTTTTAGACGATGCATGCTCCCTCATTTAAGTCTCAAACTAGTTTAACACAGCACACCACTGTGCTTGGTCCAACCCTTCAGCAAATTCCAGCCTGGATTTATATCCAAAAGCACCTTCCATTACCAACATCAAGTGCATTTCTTGGGTTTGATGTGCTTTCGCCACTATTTACCCAGCCAAAGCTATTTCAGGCACTAACCGATTCCAGCAGAATCCAGAAAAACAGCAGGCGAGCAGCTTGACGTGGGAGCAGCGGTAGCTGGAGCACCTCATGGCACCCCAGGCTGCCAGAGCCTGGAGCACAGGGAGCCAGCCGGCTTGTCACCCCACATCCCCGGGTACCCAAACAGCCCAAGGGGGCAGTCCTGCCGGCATGCTGCTGCTGCCGCCTGCTGAGTACAACTGATCCACCCGAGTTCGTTAGGCAGCCAGCATCCCCTGCTCATCTCTCTCTCTTCCTTAAACATGCACACAGTCAGGATCTGATCACTAAATTAAGACAGGTTGAGACCAGCAAGACACTAGCTCAAGCAGATCTGCACACAAGTGACCAGGATGGCTGCAGAACTCCCTCACACACCACTAACACCATTTTATCCTACCACAGAAGAGCAGTTTTCCCCTCTCTAGGCAAGCTTGTACCTGTATGTGACCTTTCTGCAGGATGGCAAGGTCCAAAAAACAAAACTGGTTACATCTGCTTAATTCACCACAATGAGAAAAAAAACGTAGCAAAGAGTTTCTAAGAAAGCTGCCATTCAAAAACACTTAGAAAAAAATAGGTTATTCTGCACAGTGATACAATTTGCAGGTTTCCTATTGGTCTTTGCAGCCACTGTGCCTGAAGAAGACGACAGGTATTTCTGCAAAAATCCCATTCCTCCTCCTCCACTTGCAGATGAGCTGCTGTTGGGTTCTAGAGTACATTTACTCCGGGAGCAAGGAAGGGGAAATGATGCTGGCTACGGCTTCCAGAAAGGGGCCTTTCCAAACAGCAGACCGAAACCCAACAGGCTGTGGGGCGCATGAAGCACATGGGACATTTGCTGCCTGGCAGGCCACTGCCAGCCATGAATTCCCCAGCAAGCACACTGCCAGACAGAACTTCATTAGGGAACTGTTACAGTGAACAATTAAGCAATCAATCTAGATTAAGGGCAGTGCTCACATTGGCAGCTCGGGATCGAACATGCAATGAGCTGGTTCTTCCCTGTATCATCCCCAGGAAGGACGGGCCCGAAACACTCCAGATGATACGCTGCTCAGCAGCATCCCGATTTCAAAATGCTGCATTTTAAGAGTTTCAGTGCACCCAGGACAAATTATACCAGATCAGCTGGAAGCTAATGCTTTCAGACTGAACTGAGCCAGGAAATTTTAAGCGGCTGGAGACAGTTGCCGTCCCTATTCTGGGCTAAGGAGTGCCCGCACAGCAGCCAAATAGCTGCCATTGTAATGCAAGTGCGTGCATCAAGACCCGAAATGCTCGGAGAGGTTTGCTTTGTAAGAAACCGGCATCCCGGACCACAGGACAGCACAACGTGTGCTACTGCACAAGGAACTGGCAAGGAGAAAACAATTAAAAGCATTAAGGGCAGGTGTCCACACGCTACAAAGAAACAAGGGGGCAATTAAGTGCCAACCTCTAGAAAGGTAGAAACACTTCAGTGTCTGGGTACTATGGTTACTACTCACGCTGGGCCAGCCCTGCCAGTTATTGGCAACTAGCTCAGATTTAGCGTGGCCTGGAAGGTACCAGCATTAGGCATCTCTAGGATAGACGATGATCGAGGCTCTGACTTTGCTCCTAAAACCACTGCAAGTGGGCTCCAACCTTGCTCCTACAACCCGCCAGAGAGCTGTCTGGGAGAAAGCAGGAAACAAAACCAAGCATGTTTTGCTCTCTTAAGACAGCGAGTTCTTTAGAAAATTGAGGTTTGTGGATAGGACAGCCTCTTCTAGTCTTAAAACTTCAATGTTACTACAGTTTGAATTTCAGACAACTGTACCACAAAACAAACAGCCTTCCCAGTCGCAGTCAGACTTAAGAGCAAACATTAACAAGTTCTCACAGCGAGTGGCAGTGTGTGCTGTGCCAAATCACTGCAAATCTAGCCCTAAAAAACTGAAGCATGTTTCGCCACTACTCCTGCAAGCAGGTACTACGGCACCCAAGCATTGTTTTCCCTGCAAGATCTTCCTGCACTGCTTAAGAGATATCATCCCACAGCATCTCACTGTGCCTTAAAACAGCTGTGGCATTGCAGACCATGAATGGTACCCCTGGATTCTATCTAGAAGAAGAGCAGGGATTTCACAAAAGACACTTACACCAGCTGGATCACTGTGTCGAGTCCCAAGCCACGTTTGGCACCAGGCGCGGTGCCCACTGTTTACCCAGTGGGGCAAAACCCACATTTTATGGTTCAGCATGAGGAAGCCACCACAACAGAAGGCAAGTGCACAAAGCGAGCAGTGTATCACATTTGAAATAAGCTGCCAAGTATACCCCGTGGATGGGTTTCATTACAGCTGACAGTTGAGCCTCCTGTTCTGGGTGGCCATCTTCATCTACAGGGATTCGGTTTCTACCCTTTTGCCCGTCAGAAGGAACAGCTGAGCAGATCCTTAGACCTTCAGCTTTCAGCTGAAACTAGAAGCTGGTCTAGTGGTTTCCTAAAAGACTC
This sequence comes from Stercorarius parasiticus, assembly GCA_013396915.1. NCBI lineage: Eukaryota > Metazoa > Chordata > Aves > Charadriiformes > Stercorariidae > Stercorarius > Stercorarius parasiticus. The sequence continues at coordinate 223,823 of VWZL01002762.1, forward strand.
CTACCATTTTACACAGCATTATGACAGTAAAATGACTACCTGCATGGCCACATATCACACAAAGTGCCAAATGCAGCAAGCACCACTGCAGGGTAGGTACCCTCAGCTTGACAGACAAGAGCAACTCCAACCAGAAGTCTGAGGAGGAACAGTCACTCAACCCGTCTCCTGGAATTTGGGATATGCGCTGGCAAGGGAGAGCATTAATTTAACAGACATGCTATATAAATAGCAGCTACTGGCCTATCCTGTGGTATCAGAGGAGACTGGACAAACAGCAGCTGAGCTGTAGCTGTTCCACAATGAAATATTTTAGACTAATAGCACACTGTGTAACGTGGAGATACAGAGGCGAGGAAGGTCAGCCATTCTCTATGACTCAAAATGAGCTTATTTTTACAGGGCACTAGCTTCACGATGTCTTGCTTTGCCCAAGAACCAAGGGCAGCACAAGGCCTATACATGACTGCCAGAGACTGGCAGGAGCATGGAGCGAACAGTTTTCAGATAATCTGACTGTAACCACATACCACAGCTTTCTATGAACATACAGGAAGCTTTCTACAAAATAACTGTTACCACATACTGCCAAGCGATGTTACCTTCCCAAGGTAACATCTGTTGGTCTTGGATGGAGACTCCATTCAAGAGGACCACAGATTACTGGGTGGCCATCACACGTACTGAGGAGCCCAAGCTGCCAGGACAGCCAAGACTACTGGAGTTATACGATGGCTAGACCAGTTCCATCACTGACACATCCACAGCCAGATGCAAGACAGATGCCAGCAACACCTATGTAACCCAAGGCAGAGCTTCACCAGGCACATACCACAGGTCCAAGAGAAGAACGCTACTTCCGAACAAATACCCACATAGTCCTTCACTGAAGTATCACATGCCTGTAGTGCTAAGTTGAGAGCACAGTCCACAGAAACAGTGATCTAAGTAAAGAATATTTAAAGTTTTTTTTGATCCGATATCTGAGCAGAAATGTTGAATGAGATGCTATAAAAAGTGAGTGTCCTTTGGTATAGGCAAGTACAGAATTGCTGCTTTGGATTCTCTTACAAAACACAGGCCATTAGACACTCCCTATTCATATAAGCCCTGTATGCAACAGCGATGACCTTGCTGTAGGAAAGTTCTATGCACATGCTCTTACAACTTATGAATTATGGCTGTGAAGTACATAAACAAGTCACAGCTGTGCCCTTTAAAGACTTAATGTCTTTTAATAAGACAAAGCCTTCATCAAATAGGAAGTGGCTCAAATCCACTTGAGATGCCAAATCTAAAGAGACAACAGCAGATGCAAAAGCTACGTAACTTTTCCTGGAAATCCTGTCAGCCTGCTAGGAAAGAGCAGAGAGAGTCTTAAGAGCCTAGGATCCCTTCAGTGCTTCAGAGGCAATGTCATCTGGAAGCTTACCCAAAGATCGCATTGCCTGTACGCGAGATCATCATCCGAATGCTTTGCAACAAACACAGCCAGCACGCCTTGATCTAATTGCTGCTTGAGAAGCAACAGCTTTTTTGCGATGTCTCCATCAGAAATAAATGAAATCCCACTCCCTGTTCAGATGACAGGCTCAAAGCACTGCTCGAGCAGGAGCGAAGTGCTGCACCAATACCTAGACAGAGCACACAACACCAGTTAGCTGACAACAGGACCTACCATTAGCTCCTTTGAAGTTTAATGTAAAATTGAGCTGAAGGTCATGCTGTTGGCAATACTTTTTACAGCATCATTTCAGCAAGAACCTCACAACCCCTAACTCAGAGGTATTCTGCATTTCACCACAACATACACCAGAACTTTGGATCATCTCCTAAAAAGCGACATCAATACAAGTTGTTCCTCAAATGTTTCCAGGTCACCCAAAGAAGGGTATGAAGAGAAGGAAGAGACCAGTTCCCAAGCAAAAGTAAGGCAGAGATGACCTCTCTAGATCCAGTGCCACCTCAGAAGCACAGAAAAAGCAGAAGGGGGCAGGGTGGATAGGAGGGGAGGATCGCAGAGCCAGGAGGCTAAGTCATTCTTTCCTCAAGAGTACTTTTCAGCGTAAGCATTAATTGGAGAAAGCAAGCCCCCCTTCCTGAGTCCAAGAAACACTCCAGGATAGCTAATTCCCCCTCAGCCTTTGAATGCCACCTCTGCCCCGGACAAAGGAAAATCACTTAGCTGCACAGCATGAGGCCACGCAGCTATTGCCACCATGGCTCATACAATGCCAAGCTCTCGAGCTGTAGTTCTGTCCCAGAGCCCTAGACAGGAATCTTCTATTGCATCTGCCAGCATTACAGGAAGATGATACACAAAAAGCACTCCGTGTAACCAGAAACAGCTCGAACACGGACATTAAGACTGTCCTGAAAAGGTATTCTGCCCTCTTACTACTAACCCACTGACCTTCTCAAAGAGGAAAAGCCCCCAGATGCCAAGAAAGCTTTCCGAGTGCAAGCTAGGGAGAAAAGCACCAAGCTGGAACCCACCCTGGAAAAGAGAAGTGAGCCTGCCTTCCACAGTGCACACCCTGCTTCCGCAGCAAGGGAAAGCTTCCCACAGGGAGGCAGCAGATGGCTGCTTCAGCAGAGGAGCAGAAGCAAGACTGGTGTCTCACCAAGGGTCAGGCAAGGTAGTGCTTGCCCCCCTTCAGCAGTCACTGGCCTGCTGCCAGGATCTGCCTCCTGAGCTCAGCATGCATCCCTCCCCAGGGACAGAAAGGAGGTGAATGAAGAATCAGGTCACAGACCTCTATTTCTCCACATCGCAGAGAATTTGGCCAGGTATCACGTGCCCGAAGGCTGCACAGGTAGCAGGTAACAGCAAGCCTTTGCCCATCGGTCCATCATGTGCTACCTGCACAGAGGTACACGTAAGCAGCTCCACACTCCGACCTTCCTCCTATCCCTAACTGGAGCCAGCTCTGACATTGTGGCCGCTGCTTGGGCAACCACCAGCACTCAGATCCCAAATCGGTTCTCCAGCTTCAGAAGCAGATCCCGACTTCATCCCATACTGCTGAAGAGCACGGAATCAGCTCGAGTGGATACCGCGCACCCCACGGGGAAGGTGAATCAATGCCACTCTGAAACCCTTGGATCAAAGGCAACATATCACAAAACATAATTGTGTAGGCATGTTTTGAATTGGCTGCATCTGACCTCATGCAGAAAGCCCGGATGCCCAATTACTGGTAAGTGGAACAGACATTTCTGCACTTCAGACATTTGTGACTCACTGGGAGGCTTGGTTTTGCCACAGCTCCCCTGCACTCCCTCCTCCCTCTCCAATTATTAATGCTCCAAGTTTAAAAGACTTGTTGCATTATGCTAATGGGCCAGTTGGGTACAAGATGCACACTGAGGGACTGAAGCAACAAATCCAGATTTGCTTGTTAAGATGTTAATGCCTCAGAGCTACATGGGAATAGGGAGCTAAACAGGGTGGCGGTGGGGGGGAAATTCCAGTTGCCACAAAGCCAAAAAGGTCTGTCCTCTTTTGACATGCTCATTCCCATCTTCTACCACGTCATTAGGCTTCAGCAGGCAGGGGCTCATTCATTAGCTCTATGTGAATGACGATCTGTGTATGAATCACACTGTTCACTAATGATTCAGGCAGTTGTAAAAGAGGGTATCAGGCTGCCCAACTACCAAAGGCTATAAACACTTACTAGAGTTTTTGTCTGACACGTAACCATTCTCACAGACCGGGTCATTTTCTGCCACTTGCTAGCGTGCACTCTCAGAACAGCACTCCCTAATTGTTGCTCTAATTCAAAAGAAACAGGTAGAGCAGGCAGATGAGAAAGCCCAGGAAATATTTTAAGACAATTAAGACACATGGAACCAGCAGGGTGTCAACAACGCTTTGGACATCCTCCCCTGCTCCGGCTGCCTTCTCACCTGGCACAGGGCAGCTTTCTCAGACCACCCACCCTCCACACCACAGCAACACAAGCTCTCAAGAGACACCGCCTTAGTCCTGAGAGGTCTGATCAGCCCCGGGCACGTGAAATCCACATCCAGCTTCCAACCCCAGCACTATAGAGACCAGCAGCCTGAAGAGACTCAGAGTCAAAGCAGGGAAACAGTGTGTAGTACATACTATGTGACTACCTGCCACACAGCCCTCGGGTATCACTTCTGCCCTGCGCTATTTCTATTTTGGCCTCCCTGCAAATATCTCCTCCTTCTCCTCACACTACCAGAAGCAAAAGGCAGTATTAATATCATAGCATTCACCTCTGTAACAGAAACGTGACCTCCTTTAGAAGCTACCTTTAAGACAAGCAGGCCGAGAAAGCAATTCAGCTTAGGTAAGAACTTAAATCTTAACCTCTTCCCTAAACACTCCACACTTTAATGACGGATCATAAGGCCAAAGCAGGAAACTCATTGGCAGTAAAGATAAATTCTACGTGCCACCTCACAGACGCTACTCTTCCAGTCCTTGCCCCACTCATCTGTCTCACGTTCCCCACAGAGAAAGAAAACAGCCGTTTACCCCAAGGCTTGCCCAGCCCAGAGTCCAGCAGAAGCAAAAGCTTTTTAGCAAAGGTAGGTCCACAGGAGACATCAGCTTGCTGTGGAGAGATCCTCAAGGCTACCCCATGACTGGCACTAGCATGAAATATCAGCACTGCAACCTAATTAACACAGCACAAGTTGGAAAGCCAAGTAGCACCTTGCCACAGCACTGCCCTTCACAGATTGACCAGCTCACCCAGGCCCGGTTCAAGGTCCCCATCATTCTCCATGTCCTAAGGTGAAAACTTCAGCTCTGCAGAAACAGATCCTGTATCAATGGTTAACTGTTTCCCAGAGCCCAAACCCGAGGCACAGCCACAACGACAAACAGATCTCAATAAAGAAGGTAGGGAAAGAGATCTGCTGCCAGCCTGGGAGCAGGGGAGGGAGCCTCTGAACTGACACATCTCTGGCAGCACGGCCAGAAACCAGTCACAGCAATGAAGGACTACACCAAATCCTCCTCCTGATGTATGACATCACTTAGAGACAAGATAGTTATACCAGTACTTGCCTAGGCATGGTGGCATTGTTACACTCATGTAAGGTAACAGTACACCACTATATATGGTGTAATGTATCTTAAATGCATTTATGGTGCAGTAGAGGAATTCACAGCAGCATTAAGACTTAACAATTTCAGCACATCCAACTAGTCAACAGCTACTCCAGCACAGTTGCAACTTCAGTAGAGCACCCGCTATCAGTAGAACGAGCCATCTCCAGTCGAGTGCTGCAGATGCTCCCAGGAGTGACCGAGTATTAGCACTGCCTAATTCAGGAGAGAAATACAGCTCACCGGTGCAGCACAATGTAACCCTGGCATCACCAGCTTCCCAGCACTTTGTTCAAAAGCAATCAGGAACAAGGCAAACCCGTACAGGACATCTACTTGCAACTGACCTCAGTTATTCCCTAAATGCATCCCAGCAGCTAGCACCGCTGCAGCATTCACAGCTGCAGTGTTAACCCACAAGAAGGTAGGCTTTCAGGTCACTTTTGGAAAGGCCCACCCCGCTAACAGTAGGACAGGCCAAGACTGCCTCGGACAACCTGGTAGTTTCGGAGAACAAACAAGTCTCAGCCTTGCCAACTTGTCTGGTCAGAAAAGTGGCATCATCCCAGGACACCCCAGAACAAGGTGCGGAGATGTGCAGCCCACCACCCACCTTCACCCAAGCAGCCTCTCGCCCCTGTCCCACAAGGCTGGGAAACAGCAGCAGCATGAGGCTAATTCCAAAGTTGGGCCCTTCCTCGGGACCAGCAAAACTCCATCCGGACAGCAGGAGAACCCAGCTGCAAATGATGCTTCCTGCAACACAAGCTGGGTAAATCATTTATGCCTAAGCAACAGGTCAGCTTTTCCACCCTCAAGGAGAACTAGTACATGTTTCACTCTGCAGGAACTCCCATGCACCTTCAGGCCTCTGTCCTTCCTGGTGACTTTTTATTTGCCTCACGTTTGTTTTCTCCCACATAGCAGATGGAAGTCTCAACTTCAGAATCCAAACCCTAGAGAAAACTGCATCACTCTGCTTTCCCACAGCTCTGGAGACACCAAGACTTCACCTTCTCTGCCATTTCTCCATTCCCCTGCCTTGATACATTTCTTCCAGTTAGAACCAGAATAAGTTCCGAGTTAAGCTTCTGCGTTTTGCCTGAGCAAAGCTGTTTGCAGGAAGAAAGCCCTCGTTTCTAAGACTTTGAGAAGTTTTCCAAACGTGATTCAGATGTGACATCTCAGGCCTAAGCCTGCAAGGAGACTGCTACTTGTTGCTGATACTTGACTTTGCCAAGCATTTACAGCTTAGATTAGCAAAAAAAACTGACCATAGCTCTGCAAACTATTCAGAACTGCAAAGACCAAAAGAACAAAGAGTGATTGTCAGTTTAACACTGACAGTGGAAAACTGCACGAAGCAACAGCAGAAAAGCCCCGAGAGAAAGGATAAGGGAAAAACATAGCAGCTAATGCCGCTTCTCCTTGAGCTGCTGCAACATCCACATGCAAAGACATTGCTGCAACTTCTGGAGGGCAGAGTCTTTCACCAAGACTCTGTTTTGCAAAAACTAACTGCAGGCTGAAAGCAGAATTCCTTTGTAGGGGAGAAGCAGAGATGCTTGATGAAAATCTGAGCACTCCAAGCTACCAGACATGAATGACAAGGCCAGACTTCTCACGAGGGCTTAACTTGCTTATCACCAGCCTTTTACTCTGATCATCTTCTGGCTAGAAAGGTTAATTGCCTGTAGCACAGAACTCAGGCCCCATTTGCTCTCACTCCTAATACGCTGCAGGTACCAGCTACTCCTCCACCCTTCCCTTCTCACCAAATCAGAATGATCAACTCATTAACTTTGTACAGTATCAGACAGTTTGCAAACCAACTTTGGAAGAGCTAGGAGTAGATAACAGGACATTTCTGTTTCAGGAAGCAAGATACAGACAAAAGCTCCTTCTGCTCCCTGCCAGGAGAGATAGGGTTTTTGGGATGGGTTTGGAGGTTTTAAAAATTATTTTTTGTTGCTCTGATTCGCCAGATTCTTGGTACCCAGAGATCAGCAAGAATGGCAGCTTTCCTAAGCAGGGCTGGAAAAATAACATAGGACATTCTTGCTAGGATGTTACCTTAAAGTTTGAGAAGCAGTCTCATCCTCACTGGCCTCAAGCTGATCAGCTTCTGGTAGAGCTGAAGCTCTAATCTTCTCTCTTGGTTTTCTGACCAAATACTGCCACTTACCTCATCTATCCTTGCTCTCAAGCTCACTTAACATTTTGATAACATTCTGCAGATTTCATTGAGATTTTCCCAAAATAGCTGGGTAACAGGAGAGGTGCCCCAACTGCCACATGTGAATTGAATGTCTAGCTCTAGTTTCCTCCATTTCCTGTGCCTTTGATCCACGGCAGGAACAACCAGCACATGAAACTGGGACACTGCTGCTGGGTCACTATTAGGAGTACATGAGTAAGGGAAGGTGGAGATGCCAAGGAGTCCCTGGCCCTCCACATCACCCTATTTGAAGGCTTTGCCCCCTAACCCACCCCAGAACAGGTCTTCCTACTTCTCAGGAAGAGGAAGCAACTCTCCCAAAGGCCGGAAAAGCCTGTTTCACTGCCTCACACCTCTTGTGACAGGGAGGATAAAGCTTCTGGTGGCAAAAGCCGCAGCATCTCTTCCCCTTACTGGACCCAAACAGACTAAGATAATTTTAGCTAGAACTCCCTGGAAGCACGACGCGCATTTACATGTAACCAGCATAACCTTGCTTACAGCAAGGACTGCTAGCATCAGCAGCCTTCATCAGGTGGCGGTTTAGCAGCTAGCACACATATTACATTAAGGAACAGCAGTATCACGACATCTAGGAGTTATGCTGGATGCAGAGGGCTCAGCTAAACCTCCTACATGCATTTTCTTGCACTTACAACACCTTTACCACAAAGTAGAGATGTGCCGGGGTGACTGCTGGTGAAGATGGAAGACACCTGGGCTGTGGCCCCAAGAACCTGTTACCCCTAACAGCCACCCGCTCCAAGCCAGCCCTTTGGCCTCACCTCTCCCAGGAACTCTCCAATAGCAGCTTTAATCTTGTTCTCGGCAATGTTTGCCTATTCCAAACAACAGGACAGCTGCTCCTAAAGGTAGACATGCTTATGCTACCACATTTTGCATCAGGGAGAGCCAAAACACTAACTGTACATTTCCAAAATGCAGCCCAGCCTCCCTCACCGCTGTTACAGGGACTGATAGCCATTTTCACAAGCTGCAATGGATGCCTGTAGCTCCCCAGGCCCTTTCAACTTCACAGCAGAAATCGTTTACATGCTCCCATGCTTGCTGGGACCTCCCCATGAGTACAACAGATGTTGTCAGCACTGTGCAAAGGCATAGCTGAATGATCTGCTTTGGCAGTCAAAGTCCACTCTGTTGCAGGGAAGGAAAACCCTGGCTCCATACCCTCTTTTCTCACACCCCCATCCCTTGCACAGCTACATCGTAAGTCAGGTAAAAAAAAAGTAGGGAGATCTGTGGCTTGGGTTCTCCTCCTCTTTCCCGGGTTAGTTTTCAGCTGAATGATTCCCCTGGCCTACTCTACACGCAAGATCAAACGCAAGCACTAAGGAAAAAACAAGACCATGTCTCAGCTTACGCAAGCTGTCCGAAGGCAACCTGCCTTTTGGGTGGCCACAGAACGATGCCAGCGGTGCCCCAGCTAGATTAACTCCAGTTCAGATGAGCCTACGGAAACTGGAGCCACAAGGGTGGCTAAGGAGCTACCCTTCATTTTTATTTTATTGCATGGTATACTGAGACACACACTTTCTCTGCTATTTTACAGCTCCAATACCTGTAGTTTTTACAATTACTCAAGCCCGACTCGCTTCCCAGCCCATGCAACAAGCCACTGCTGAGTTACCCACAGAAACAGGCACCATGTCACCTTTTGCATGGGGCAGGCTGTAAGAACATCCAGCAACTTTACTTCTGGTGGGAAAAGATAAATCAAAGTGCAAAGATGATATAAGTGGGATTAGAGACTTTAAATTTAAAGCTATCCAAACTTCGGAAGAGCTTGCTTTCAGGGAAATGGAGCTAAGCACTTTCACTGGGAGGTGAAGGAGTGAGAGAGATCAAATAAGTGTCAATAAAGTAACTGCTGCCTGGGCCCCTGCCTCCCTGCCCTTACCCTCCTGCCTTCCCGGAGCCCGCCGGTCCCCTGGGAGGAGCCCGAGCCTGCGCTGGGGACAGAGGAGCCATCTACTCCGGCTGGAATCCGCCGTTCTCCGGTGCCAGCTGGCAGGAGGGGCGGCCAGGGGAGCACGGCGAGGCGTGGAGCTGGGCAGCAGCGGGGCCGGGGCTGGGACTGACACCTGTGACACCCCCGCGGAGGCGGCCGGAGGGAACTCATCGGCTTAGGTGGGGTGTGTGTGGGGGAGAACGGCCGACGAGTGGCCGGGAACCCGGCGGCAGCGTTGGCCTTTTCCCCTGCAGGAAACACTGTCACGCTTCCCCTCTCCCACCGAGCCTTCCCCGCTGGGGAGGCCCCCCCCGGCCCCCAGCCCCTGCGCGGCCGCGGGGACCCGGCCGCTTCACCACGCGGCGAGACAAAAGGGCACCGGGGCCCGGGAAGGGGAGGCCGGCGTCTCGACCTCCCCGCGCCCC
>VWZL01002762.1:233934-261769 GCA_013396915.1 Stercorarius parasiticus
GCCCCGGGCCGGGCCGGGCCGGGCCGCGGCGCTGGTGCGGGGCGGGGCGCAACGGCGGCTCTCGCGAGAGCTGGGACGGCCGCGCTTAAAGGGACCGCGCCCGGCGGGAGCGGCCTGGCCCGCGGATGGGTCCCCGCGGCGGCAACCGCGGCTCCAGCCCACCCTCCCACTGACCGATCGCTGCCGGGCCGGGGCCTGCACCATCGCCCCACTTGAGGCCTGTGCCACCTCCCGGGCCTGCCCAGCCGATGCGACCCCGCGGCCTGCGCCACCTCCAGGCCGCCCTGCAGCTGTCGGTATCACCCGTGTTACACCCCGTGCCATCCTCAGTGCCCCCAGCCTCTGTCAGCCCGCCCGGACGGGGAGCGGAGTGTGTCCCCCCTCCCTGGGCCAACCACACTCCTCCTCCCACCAGTAGCACCCAGCATTTTGGGGGGTTTGGGGCATCTGGTTTTGGGGGGCTGTGGCCACCCCCGCATGGACTAGGGGCTTCTCTCCCTCCTGCTGTGCCCAGCCAAAGCCCACAGCCTGCACTTTGGGAACACCAGGTCCCTCCTGGCGCACGGTCGCCAACATTTGGAGGAAGGCAAGGCTCAGGGAAAGGAGATGGAGGGATGTGGGAAGTATTTTACGGAGCCGCGGGGTCGTCTCACATTTATCTTTTCCCTGGAAATGTCACCTTTCTGCTGTCCTTAGTGGTGCTGGGGGCAGAAGCCACATGCGGTGCCCACAGAGGTCTCCGCCGAGCTCAGCTGCGGGCTTGGGGCGCTGCTGGGGAGGCACCGGTGAAATGGTGGATGTCCAGAGCAGGGTAGCGAGACCAGCCAGGGATTTGGGTGAGAGTGTGGAAACGGCACCCAGGGAGCCCCGGGGTGGAGGTGGCAGTGGCTGGTGGGGGGGATGGTGCCCTCGCAGCCCCGTTCTGGAAGGGGAAGATAAGCACGGGGCTGGCTGGTGTCCCCGGGCCGGGGGTGAGGGCCTCCCTGCCCCATGGTATGGCCACAGCTCGGGCCAGGGCATCCTGCAGAAACTCCCTGACGGGTCCCCAACGAGTTGGGGGCTTATGCCAGCCCCGCCCTGGGGGAGTAGGTTGTCCTGTGTGCCCCCACAGTGCCCGTGGGCTGGGGCTTCTCTTATTAATGCTTTATTTGAGGTGACTTGTCCTGGCAGTCCCTGGCTCTTGGAGAGATGTCTCAGTGACGCACCGACCAGCCCACCCCCGCGCCACCGTGCTGGCCAGGACAGCAGGGCTATGGGGAGCCGACCCACACCCCCAAGAACCACATCTAAATGTATCCACAGCCTCGGTGCCTGGCTTTGCAAACCCACAACCCGCCTTTTTTGCCCCAAAGATGCCAGGCAGTGGGTTTGGGAGTGCCAGGGCCTCCTGGTTCTGCCTCACGGACAGCCCCAAATGGGGCCAGCTGGAAACGCAGTGATGAAATGACACTGGTGCCGTTTACTTGCTGCTTTTATTAAGTGGTAGCAGAGAGGCTGCTTTCCTGCTGCCCCCCCATAGCTGATGCTCTCCTGGTGGTGCTGAGCAGGCACTGACAGCTGGATGCTGGGGGGGTCACGGCCGTGGTGTCCCCCCGGCCCCAGACTGCCTCCCTGGGACATCCCAGCTCTGCGTCTGCCATTGCTCTGGTCACCACCCCTGCCCTGCCTGGCCTCTGTGCTGCGCCATGCCATGCCGTGGGGGGACAGCGAGCGCTGCCATAGCCTGAGCCCACTGCAGCCTCCTCTCTCCCCCGTGCTACCCCTTGGATCCCTGGACCAATGTGGGCCCCTGGTAGAGCAGCACCGAAGCCCTGCCGGGAGCTGGGGACAGCACAGTCACCTGGGCAGGGACCAGTCTGGGACTCAGCCTGGAGCTGGGTTTTTCTATCAACAGGGTCACGCTGGGGATTTCTGAACTACCTGCTTGGGTTTAAAGTCCTGTTTCTCTTCTGGGTCTGAGCAACTATCAATTTCAGCCCTTACAGGTATTTTTTTCCATGTGCATCTGTCCCACACAGCCCTTTATAATCCTCCTTCAAACAGGAGGATTATGCCTGGCTTTAGGAGATGATCTGCTGAGATGGAAGTTTATGTGCCTGATATGACAAGGGAGGTGTACGCAGAGGAGTGGGTGGACAACAGCTTACCCCATGCTTCCCTGGCATTCCTGCTCTTCCAACTCCATCCAGCGACTCGGCTCCAGAAAGCACCCACTGAGCATCCCAGTTACTACCTCCCAGCCCCACGCACCCACTTTGCCGTGGCACTCTCTGCTTCCCGATGCCACAGAGGCATCCCAGCCACAGAGGCTTCCGCAGCCCAGCAGCACCCGTCCCCAGCAGCCAGCACAGCTCCACGGGAGCCAGGAGGGAGCCAGCAGCAGCCACCGGGGCAGAGCCACTGAGTTAGGGAAAACTTTTCCAGTAAACTGCTGTGCTATTTAGAGGGGCATTTTACAAAGGAGCCGTGCCTTCCCAGCACGCTGGCATCTTGCTTTCCTCCTGCAATCCCCGAGGAAGCCGAGCATCCCCTGCCTGGACAGGGGACACGGCAGGGCCCCATCCCCAGCAGGCATGTCCTCCAGAGAGATGGCACGCTGTGGCTGTCCTGAGCCAGGGGAAAATGCTCCTAAAGACAGGAAAAGAAAGCAAAGTGGAGATACCGCACAATGGATTGAAATCTCAGCCTTCTCTCCTCTCCTGGTTTGAGCGACACAGGGCTAATTTCTCTTCTAATGCTCAGGAAAACTGCACTTTTAGAAGACTCAAGTGTCTGAATTTGTGAAAATATTTACTTTACAGCCAGCTCTGGGGTGCGGGTTTCAAGGTCTCAGTGTTTCCGAGGTCCCCAGGTGCGGGGATGAGGAGGAGTGAGATCCGGGCACTTGACCGAAGCTGCCAACAGGGTTATTTCATACCAGGAACGACACTTGCCATAGAAATTAGAAAGTTTGCTGAGGAGCTCGCTCGCGCTCTCTCTCTCTCTCTCTCCCTTGCTGGCTGCCATCCTGAGCGCTCCTTGCCCTGGTGCCAGAGCCCTGAGCCCTTCCCTTCCTCCCGCAGCCGCAGCGCTTGCGGGGTCCCACGTTGGCTGTCCCTGCGGGGAGTGCACGGCTCCTGCTGATGGGATGGGCTGGGCATAGTCCTTGTCTATTTTATATCGGTTTTGGGATCAGTACTGGTTCTTTAGTGTTATTGATGGTAATTATCTAGTCTTATCCTATTAAATCTGTTTATATTTCAACCCTTGTGTTTCCTTGTTTTTCCCCAATTCCCCTTCACAGGTGGGGAGGGGTCATCAATCAATAACTGTCTAAATTACAATAAATTGCTGTGGGTTTCTCAAGTCATAACACCTCCCCTATTAACGTCAGGCAGGAGCCATGATGCTGGAATCCACTCTCCCAGTCCCATTTGTGTTATTCCAAGGCAGCCGGGCCTGCAGAGCCCAAGGAGGCTGTGCCTTGCTCTGACCCGCTCTCCCTGCAGAGGACGTGCGAGGGGATGCTTGCAGGTGGAAACACGCAGCACAAGCATTGCTCAGTCACCTTTTTCCCCCAAAGAACATGTGCCAAACTTTTCTTAATTACCATCATACACAGACCAGGGATATATCCCAGAGCTGCAGCACTGCTGGGGCTAACGGCTTCCTGAGATGAATATCAGCCTACGTGGAAAATGGCAGCGGGCAACGGACCCCAAACACCCTTTCTCCAGTGCTGACATCCCTTCCCAGCGGCGGGACCGCACTAGTTGCTCCTCAGGACAGGAGTCGCTCCTTCTCATGAGAGGGAACAGCCCAGTTACTGCATCTCCTGCCTTCCCAGTGCTTTTTCCACAGCAAGAAACTGTTCTCAGCACAACACACATCACCCGATTTCACCTTTCCTTCCCCAATTCAATAATTTAGCCTATAAAGGAGGAGCTAAGAACAGCGCATTAAAAAATAAAAGAACATCCATGAAAGATGCATTTAAACTGTGACAGGGAAAATAATTCATTGAAGAAGTAAAGGCCAACCCTGATCAATGATTCAGGACCCCCGAGGCCACGAGATGATGATCCTTCGCACGACGGAGCTACAAGCCCAGCAGGGAGGGAAGAGCGTGCGAGCGGCAGCAGCGCTGTCCCAGGCTGCCCCTGGTTCCGCCACGGGAACATCTGGCCGCGCTTTCAGGCAGGAAAAGCTGCTATGGAGGATGGTTTTTAACCTGTTTCGCTTAAGGACGTTTCCTTTCAGCACCTGAAATACCCATCTCGCTTTGCCAGAGAATTCCCTTTTTCAGACCGTCATTTTATACAGGGGATGACTTGACAGTGAGGGAAATTCAGGACAGAAGTCACCCGCGATTGAGTTTTGTAAAGCAGGTTATTGTCAGGACACACACAGCCAAGTGCCCCCCACCATCACCAAACTCGCGTATGGGACAGGAGCAGGGCCACGCTGTGACAGAACGAAGGCCGTAGTGTCACACACGAGACCTGCACGGTTGCATACCTCCATGGCACAAACAGCCTCGGGGAGCAGCAGTTGCTGTGAACGTGCACATCCCCAGCCACGCATTCCTCAAAGCTTGCAGGGAACCATGCTGCTCACGCAATCTGAGCGCCCCTCAGCCTGCCTGCCACAAATCAAAGCCCTGCTGCTTAAAACAACCCAACAAAACAGGGCCTGGACCCCCACACAATGAATTTGTAACCACTCGGAGACTTGTGGAAGAGCTACGCTCACACAAAAGCCCCCCAGGCTGCCTGCACCATACTCCATGAGCCTCCCCTATCAACAGCCACAGCAGTTTGGATCCCTAGACCCCACCGACTCCCCCGGTGAAAGCCAAGCACTGAATTTTGGGTTGGAACTCCTCAGTCCTCCTGAAGCCAGGCAGCTCAACGCTCTGAACTGCTGTGAAGACCCGTCCCCCCTCTGCAGACCTGCGTCCCCCACCATGGCACGCCCAGAGCGCTGCAGGCTGGGCACCAAAGGCATTGCCCCTCATCTCCTCCTGCGGCTGCACCAGAACTGCATTAGAGAAGCCATTAACAAAGAACACGCTCTTATCTTTGAGGAAAGGAGAGCATGCTTCAAGCTCCATCTCCCTTTACAGTTAGATCACTCACTACTCTTTAAAGAGGGTCTTCTTTTCCCCCCCTCCGTCCACTTCATCACGCCAGCCTCATTCACTCTAAAGCAGAATCTGCTTCGAGCTGGGGAGAGCTGTGCCTGAGGCAGGCTCAGTCCCTTACAGTCCCCAACTTCAAGGAAAAGGAAAGTTCAAAGGATGAAGACTTGCTGCCTTCCGTAATAGCTTCTCTTATTTCAGAGACTGTCTAGAGTGCCAGACAAAAGGAATCCTTTCCTCCCTTCTAAATCTCTGAGCTGTTAGGACAAGGCAGCTGTAAAGTTTGCTTTTTCTTTCCTGTTGACTACACACACAGAGTAACAAAAGGAAAAAAGGAGAAACAGATAAATATATTGTGATAGGGAGACCACACCTCCTTGGAAGACTCAGTTGCTAGAAGCAGCAGTGGGCAACTGTGTCTGAGTCTTCAGCCAGTTTGAGATGCTGAGCCTGAGCACCAAGTGCCTGAAGGTGAAGTCCCACTGCTACTGCGGATCACAGATCTCCCATGAGAGCAGCAGAGAGACTCTCAGAAGGGACAGACCCTAATCTCGCACCCCATTCCTTCTTCTTCCATGTGAACAAAGCACAAGTTCCACAAAGCTGCTGCCACTACAGCTGTCTGACTGTTCCCCCACAGGAGCTCTCCGAGGCAGGTAACGCGCCCACGTTCTCCATCAAAGGCCAGGCTACCAAGAACTCCACGTTGGACACTTTTCTGCTTTTATTTAAAAAAAAAAATCCAGAATGGATCCAGTAACAGTTTTATTATCAAGGAAATTGTTTTACCATAAGCAGAGAACAGACACAGGATGGAGCAGAAGGCTCAGACAAGCAAAGTATTTAACTGCCACGTAGCCTCTTTTGTGAGAAATAACGTTACAGCTAAATTTGCAGTAATCCCTCTCCTTGAGGACGTGGGTACTAACCTAGCTGCAGATCTGAACGTTCTCTAGCAACGTAACCAGCCTTCTCATTGCGGTTCACAGGCCTCGTCACCTGTTCCCAAGTACTCAGATCCACAAGCAGGGTCCGTACAGGTGTTATTCTCCTCCCAGTTCCAGCGGGACTTCCATCTCCACCCTTCGATTTAGTGACATGGTTTCCAAACTTTGATATCAGATTTAGTACACCATTGTGTCAAGTATCAGAGATAAATGATCAGCAAGTCCCCAGGTGCCTCAGTTGAATACCACAGGGCCAAACACTTTAGAACTTCATCTGGCATGAATTAACTTTCATCAAGTGACAATTTATCTAGCAGACACATCACTAAGTTTATACATTAAAGAATTTTATATATAGAATACTGCAAAAACACAGTAAGTCTGAATTCTGCCCATTGCTGCTCAGGAAGGTCCCTTCTCTCCCAAGCGTCAAGAAATCGACCTCTTCTTCATACTCTAGTCATGGCAAGACAGAGACTTCTTATTGCTTCTCTTCCTTCTGATCCCCTGGACTTCCAGAACCCTCTCGCTCAGAGGCCATCTGTGAAAGAGTTGGTTATTAGTTGTAGTAACAACAAAACGCTGCTTTCTCCCAGACGTTTTTTTTCCCTAGCTTGCTGCTTTGGTTAGTTCTAGACTGAAGAAACCCTTCCTCCAGTGAAAAGGGTCATTGTCCAGTGGAGAGTGGAAGCCACCCTCATCTCTGCATGACTGCTACAGGAGGGAGGAAATTATCTTCCCGTTATTTACACTTTACCAGTGGATGTAACAAGCTTACACCGCAGCACTGGACATTTCCAGCTCGGTATCAGAAAAGCAGTTTTCCACAGTAAGGAGAGCTTAGCACCACACCAAGGTGACCCGGGCAGAGCGTGCCACTTCCATCCTGGGAGACTCCCCGACAGCTGAAGCACACACTGCCAGGCGCCAATGGATGGGCCTTTCTCTGGGAAGGAGATGGAGAGGAAAACCCCAATGGCCTTACCACTGTGATTTTAGTCATGCTGAACAGGAAACCTGCTATACCATCATCCTTAACGTAAGTCCAGGTGTTACTTTAGGCACTCTACACACCTAGGGGAAAGCCCTGTCCGTGCCCTTCTTAGTGCTCCTTATTAAATATCCAGTACTTTTTCACACAACACTGTACAGAAACACAACAAACCGCCTGGGAAGCGGGCTACCTACAGCAGGATGGCCGAGACTTCAGGCCTTCAATTCTACCCGGCTTTCCACAGCAAGAGTCACTCAGAGGGAGCTGCACTGAGACTCAGCACCACCTCCAAGCACAGCTCTTGCCTAAACATTCAATGTCCCCACTCACCCCTCCCCAACCCGGGGCTGTAACATGGAAATGATCGTGAACCTACCTTTTTGTATGCCATTTCGAAGAGCTTCAGAGAAGCCTGCTGCAGGCTGGTTGCTGCCTGCCTGATGTTTTCTCCTGTTTCACTATCTTTACGAGCCAGAAGTTCTCTCATTTTAGCAATTTCTTCCTTCAATTTGTTGCACTGCAAATAAGTCACAAACAAACATGAAGAAATCCTGCATTTGGTTCACCGAGAATCTTGTTCCGGTCATTTCACCCACCTATTAGCCACAGCAAAACTGGTTTTTGCCAGAAGCCGCAAAGCTAACTCTCAAAGTGAGCCATACGGTCTGCAGGGACTAGGGCTGTGTTCCATTCCCAGTAGGCACCTATCCACTTCACTAAACATGCCACGGTTGGCATTAATCACTCCCCTTGTTTGCCGTCTCAGCAGAGGTGCCAAGGACAGAAAGCCCTGCAGAGACTGAACAGCTCACCAAGGATGAGAGCTGCTCTCCCTGGCACACCTCACTGGCGAGTCAGTCACCCCGTGAGCCAGGGTAAAGGGAAAAAAAAAAAGCTGGTTTTCAACTATATGCCTTAAAAGGCATGTCAGAAAGTCAACAACCAAGGCTGTTCACCACCCTGTTTAATCCCTTTGTTGCACGTGGGAGAAGGAGCAGAGAGGCAAATAAAAGCAACATGGTCCCATCCCAGCCCCTGTAGCCATCTGTCAAAATGCTCCACACAGTCTGGCGTTTCTCTGTCAGACTGGCACACTGCTGGAGAGGCAGGCCTGGAGAAGCGAGGTTACTGGGGGACAGCTGCACCGGCAGCACTTGCTCAGCAGTGTTCCCAGTCAAAACATGGGCAGAGATCTCATTCAGACCCACAGGAAGGGGAAGGCGATGGATGCCTTCTGTGTCAGGCCACCATCTCCACCCAGACAGCACAGGGCTTCTTCCACGCTCTGCTACCCACTTCCCCTCGGTATTCCCCGAAAACCACTACAGGGAACAGGGATTTAGGCTCTGTGCTCTTGAGAGATAAAACTCCAGTGATCGTAATCCCAAACACAGCCCATATCCATCCTAGAAGAGAGGAGCTGGTCTGAAAAACAGCATTTGAACTGATCAGAGGCTACTTACCAATGAACTATAATCTTGTTCCCTCGAACGCCTCACAGAGGCACTAGGAGCCCTTTTATTCTTCTTCCGAGAGTTGTTAACTTGAAGACCGTGCAATCTGTTTTAAATTTGGCTTTTGAAATTCATAATGCAAAAATTAAACTGTCACTTAGAACGGTATGAGAAAGCACTCTCTTGATACTAAATATCCACTTCACTCCAAAGATAGAAGAAAAATTGGAGTTAAGTGGATACAGTAATTTTCGTTGCCTCCAAGTTCTTGGGTGCTGCGTTTGTACTAGGGAGGCTGCTGGGACTGCACAGCAGCTTTGCCTTTATCCTTCTGCTAATACACTGGTAGGCTCTGTTCGTAATCTCTAGCTTTTGAGCAAACCCTCCTCTCACACAGGCCACAGAACAGTTCTTATCAAATGACGGCAAGGCCAAGTCAAGGACATAATTCATGCAGAAACCTCTCATTAACAGCTTCTCAGGCTCTTAGATCTTCAGTGACACTGAACTCGCACTTTGAAGTAGGATGTTTGCTACTATCTAAACCGTGTTCTTCTAAGTATGTCCTTACATCCTCCCATCAGCCCCATTCATCCCACTCATCAAGTGCAAAAACCAGAAGAGTTGATGACTGTGCCATTTTTCCACAGCACGGAAATACACCCAGAGTTGGTGCCACTGGCCAGAGCCAGCTATGAGTTCAGTGAGAATCTGAGCCAAGATACAGTAAGGAATCTCATCTCCTGTACTGTTACAGGATCAGAAACTACCTACCTCATCTGCTGGCAGCTGATCCTTGAACTCCTCCATTTTAGACTCTGTATCATGTATGATGCCTTCGGCCATGTTTACAGCTTCCACACGTTCCTGGGTAAGAGAGCTTGTAAGTGCCTACTGCATACACTGGCAATAAGAGTTGTGTACATATGAACAAGCAGCCGACATTTCTTTCCTCAAACTGCCGAATCCCACTCTAGCTCCCACCCAGGGTCTTCCTTCATGGCAAGGCGGGAAGAAGAAATGCAAGCAAACCATTTCTACGTGCACTCTGGCACCAGAAAGCCCAAAGAGGCAGTCTGCATGAGGTAGTCCTCACGCTTTCACACGTAGCAAATCCCACTTCCCTGGAAGTAGAAGCAACTAGTACAGTACTACTGTTAGCACACTCAAAGAGCCAGCAACTGCAGAGACAGGACAGCTCTCTCTGCTCCTTGGGAAAGCAACAGAACTTTCAGAAAATATTCTTAAACAACAAGGACACTAGAGACAACTAAAATGCTGGGTTTACTCATGTCTCCTTCTTACAAATGCTTGTCGCATCTCAACAGTGGAACACCCCCACTGTGCTAGGTAAGAAATACCAGTTCGTAATGTTACTGTTGCAAAGACAACCAACGGGGGACAGGGTAGGCTGGAAGTACAGAGGAGCAGTACTCCTTCTGAGATATAATTCAGTCCCAGTGTCAACATGAACTATTTCCCCAGCAGCAGTCTCTGGGACACCCAGCTCCCTCCCATCTGGAAGAGTAGTCTACCGGGACAAGGGTGTGACAATACTCTCAGGAGGCTGACCACTTACACTGTAAAGCTGATGAAAAATAATTTTGTTTCTACACGATGCCTTCACTCTTTGTGGGACGTCAAAAGTTCACAGCAGGATGCTGAGTCCAGCAGAGTTCATGCACTCTTTATACACTCACGATACTTCCATGGCAGTAAAACCATGATCAGAAAGGTGTTATGAGGGAATTTTGACAATTATAGTTATGTGTCAAGTAAAGAGAAGTGTTAGCTAATAAAGCAACCTAATCACCTTCCTCTGATAGGCCACGCAACAGAGATGAGTCCCACTTCATGACTGTAACAGGGAAGAACTTACTCAGTGATTTAAGTTACAAAGTCAAAGGTAACAGGAAAAAGTTTTCAGTGCAGCCTCTCCAAATGTGAGGCACCACCTATGCTTCATGGCACTGATGCAGTTATTTAAACACTGGGACTTTCAGACTAAGGTCTTTAAAAGGTTCTCCATGTAACCTAAAAATGCTAATAAGCCGATGTTTTGTGGCTTTAGAGCTTTTGAGTCAAGACGATGCTGCTTCACATGAATTTATTCCATGCGTTCTCTCCTTTAGTCCCCTTCTGATCCTTCAGTACTGAGGGTAAGTGCTACAGCACTGCCTGAACACCTGAGATAGGTTTCTACAGACTAGAAGAACACAAAGTGGATAAATTCAGTGTGCCAGTTTCAGCAATCACTAACTATATGCTGGTGCCATATCTAGAGTAGGCCTTCACTGTGTCTGCTTAAAAATCAATGCCCTATATTTAGTAGCATAATTCATTAGTACTACCCTCATTAAACCAATTAGCTCCAACCGTTAATCCTATGTATATCACAGGTTCAGTCACCCAACCATGGCAAGGGTCAGTCTTTTCTCGACAAAGACAGTGAGGCTTGCAAACACCTCCTGATGGCTTCACCTGCGCTAAGGGCAAATACTGGGCTCAGAATACAGCATTCAAGACGCCACAGTGAGATTTTAAGTGCTATGGAAAGCAACTTCCCACTTAAGGAAGAGGCTGAGGTGCAGCTTTGCTTGGCAGGTTCTATAGATTAAGCTTTAAAATAAACTCATAGAAAGTAACTTAATATCCCCATACTGGCCCCATTTAAATGGAATGTCACTGTGAGAACCCAGCTGTAGTAGGCTAGCTTCAAATAAACAGCCAAGATAACAGGCAGGTGGACAGTCAAGAGCGTTGATGACAAAAAGCAAACTAGAATTGCAAAGCTCAAAGCTTTTTGCCATAAGTATTAAGCAGACGCGTTTGCTTACTGCTGTCTCTATGTGCCAGTAATTCAGGGAGGAATTAAAATGCTAGTCCCACAGGGCAAATAACCCAACCCAAACCCAAGATCCAAATGCCTCTGCGTACACCTTCTTGCAAGTCTGGAGCGTAAATTGAATGTAAGGAAGTAAGCAGATACTTGGGTGACTGCACAAGCAAACAGCTGAAGACTGTACAGACCAGAACCTACAGCTCCTCCAAAGGTGGGCACAGAACAGTAATAACCAGCAGGTATGCTACTAGCTGGAAGATACCATAATGATCACATTACCTTTCTTCGCCTGTCTTCCTCTGCATATTTCTCTGCATTCTTCACCATGTTCTCAATTTCATCTTTGCTAAGGCCACCAGAAGACTGGATAACAACTGCATTACAGAAGAAGCATTAATAAAAAACGTGCTCTCATCTTTGAGGAAATGAGAGTATTACTTCCCAAACCCCCTCAATGGCAGCAGCCTTGCTCAGGGACTCTGCACCTGTGAAGACCCCGTGGGCAGTACAAAGACAGCCAGTCTTTGAAGAGGCAGTGATGCTGCTGGCAAGATAAAAGCCTGACACCTTAGACCTATGAAGTCCCCAGCTCTGCCACACACTTCCTGTCCACTGATCTGCGAGTCACTTTGACCATTCTCCAGTTACTCCTCCTGGAAAGTCAGCGTGTGTACAAAGCCCCCAAACCAAAAGGGCATTCTAGCAGGTTAAAACAACCGAACTAAAAAAAAACAACAAAACAGCAGAAAACCAACCAAAACCAAAAAATCCAAACCGAAGGAATTGCTTTACCAGGGTGCAGAGACTCCTGTCACTGTTGGAAAGCAGCCCAGGCTGGTAGCAGGATAAGACAACATTCTCCACCCAGCTCCTCACACTGCCCTTGGTAAGTGAAGATAGCATGATCCTGGGGGTAGGCTCTTAAAGGTCCCCCCAATTTTTTTTGGTCCACTAGTGGCAAAAAGTATAGTCTGGACTTAAGCTAATTTCTGCAGTAAAGCATAATTTCCTTGCTAAGGGGAGGACCAACATCCAGGATATCACAAAGTTCAAAAAAAAGGGTGTACTACAATCCTTGTTAGAAGTAAGTTCTCTACGTAATATTTCTCAACGGTACAAAACCTTGAACAAAGACACACAGACGTGTGTCTTTGGATACGGATGTGGGACAGGCAGTTCAGCTTTATGATTAGGACCATGTTTGCAGACAGACAGGCAGCTAAAAAATTCTGGTTGCCTATTATCAGGAGATGGCTATTCAGAGGTAGAAGGCAGCCACAGATTGAAAATCTAGAAGGAAATCAAAGTAACAAGTAGTGTGGGTTTGGTAGCAAATTTCTGCCAGAAGCCAAGCAGCACGATTAAGAAGAGTATACACCTTCAAGTCGCCAATACAGAGTTAATATTTTTCTTAACTGGACATGCCATTGATTGGTCAAGTGGTTGTCTCCAAGAAACAACTGAAGGGCAGTATAAAGATTTCCCAGTTAGAGGCACATAAGAGATCTATTTTCTATCAGGGGAATCTACAAATGCTTCAAATTAATTTTCTGAGCCCACAACAGAGCTTTAGAAAATGTCAACCATGTCGTTAATTACTCCAGACCAGCGGGCCTAACACTTCATTGCACTACAGAGCAAAATATACTGACAGCTTGAAGTCCCCAAGCCTCCTGCCACATACAGACATTTCCAGCCTAAATGGATGGAAATTAGCAAGGTGGTTAGGCAAAATACCTGATGCTTCAAAATACTTGAATTTCAAGATCTTTGTAATGAAGTTAATTAGAAACAAAGCAGGGTCTCAGCACAGGGCTGATGTGTTCAGCTGTAATTGACATGCTTTGAATTCAACAGAGATCTTCCTAATTTGATTTCTCCATTAAAAGCTGGCACCTTCACGCAGGCAGCCTCGAGACAGCAATCTCTTTGTGTGTTAGCAGACAGCACTCCCAAAAGAACTGCGTGCCCAGGAGCACAGCTCAAAACAACTTGTACAAGGTGCTGGATTCTCAAACCACCCCAACTTCCGTCCCTTCAGGGTATCGTAAGGCAGAATGTCACTGCTCTGAGCTCCTCAGTGACACAGGACACTCCTGTAAGCAGCAGGAGCACTGCTCCACAACATCTGTGAGCCCTCAGTTAGCCAACCTGTATGCCCAACACCTCTCTGGGGACTGAAGCACAGCTGATACATACATGAAACCCCAAGGAACAGTGGCACTCTGCTCAAACATTGCTACAGCCATCACAGCAGAGTGCAAGATGAAGAAGGGACTGCCATACAGTGTAAAATGACTTGGAATGTGGTAAAATCCTGCCAGTGAGGACTTTCTTGACCTTGCTATAGGAGGTGCTTCATCTCTGCCTAATGTGCAAGATGAGAGCATCCATTGGTGGCAATCTCTGTCAGCAGGCTAACAGAGAGGGCAACAGACCACTATGTGTTTACAGAGGCTTTAGTTCCTTAAAATGAAACTACAGGCCAGTTGTCCCCCTTTCCCTATTTCATTTTGCAGTAACCCTTTGCCCTCCTTTTCCAGAGGCTGAGATGATTTCAACTGCATCTATGCCGCACTGGAAACAGATTGCTTGTGTCATCCTGACTCCTAATCAAGGGACACGCATCATGTTCCCCACTCCTGGACTGCAGGATGCCCATCACAGCAGCACTCCAATACCGTTGAAGTCACCGTGTCACCCTCAGTGCCCAGCATGCTATGGAAGCATCACTGCTCCACACTTTTCCTCCTCATCCCTGAGCAGTATCCCAGAGCACTTACTCTGCTGTTCGCGTCCAGTGCCTTTATCCTTGGCTGACACATGAACGATACCATTAGCATCAATGTCAAAAGTGACCTCAATCTGGGGCACTCCACGTGGCGCTGGAGGAATCCCAACCTGAGAACGAGAAGTGCTTAGCCATTAGACATGAGCTCAGGGTATGACACTTCAGTGTTGGGCACGTTATCTTGGTGATCTGTCAGTTGAATCAACTATTAACTAACCCTCAGAGCCAAGTTCTCTAAAATGTCTGTTGGCACCATGTGGTGAATTAGCACTATCTAGATTTAACAGGACACAGATTTCTACCCAGAATAAGCGCACCAAAACCACAAGAGGTAGCCCCCAAGTTTGGTTTGGAAGTGACAGAGGTTCTGCTATATTGCTAAACTCTTCTCCTCCAGGACATGGCAGGGTACTCTCTTTCCTCAGTTCTGGACATGACTTGACTTCACTGATTACCTCGAGGCTACCATATTAAAAGTGAGTGACTGTCAGTCCAGCTTCCTTCAAAAGAACAAAAGAAAGGCAAAGCCCTTCTTTTCTGGATGGCGCTTCCTAGCAACAGGAAGTTTGGGCAAAGAGTTAAAACAGTGCCAAACTTTGCCAACACTGACCAAACCACTTCTGCACAGGGAGCTGGTTAGGCAGCTATACACTGCACATGTGAATCCCTGGAGCACAGCTGTTCCACAAGCATTCACAGAAAAGCAGTTATCATGCTAGAAATGGGTTTCTCTAGGGACTGCAGATATCATGGAGCTTGCTCCAAGCGTTGTCTTTGCCACACCAGAGGAAAGGCCCACATTCAGGTTATCTGCTGCACAGGCCTGGTACGACAGAGCTCTTTTTGCTCTCTGTGCCCAGAAGTGGAGATGGCGCTTCTGGGTGATCAAGCCCTAACACTGTAGTAGCCCCTGTGCCACACAAGACTGCTTACAAACTTTTGAGCTCCATCTCAAATGCTAGTTCCACCCCTGCCACTGAAAGGCATTCCCAGAATCAGGCTATGCCTTTAGAGATTGCTTTTTTACTACAAATAGGGTCAGACATCTTCTGTAAGAGGACTCCCCCCAACACTGCCTTCAGGGGTCAACTGAAATGGAGAAGGCTTTGAACTTCTCAAAGAAGGTCAAGTCTAAGGCCATGAATACTGAGTAGCCAACGTACCAATGTGAACTGGCCAAGAAGTTTGTTGTCACTAGCCATCTCTCTCTCCCCCTGGCATACTTTAATCTCCACTTGAGTCTGCCCATCAGCAGCTGTAGAAAACACCTGTGCAAAAGGAACAGAAAGTTACTGCATAGGTAGCAAATTGCAACACACAAAAAGATGCAGTTACGTGCTGACTAAACAACAAGGAAAGGAATAAAGAGAGGCTACTTCGAAGAGATACAAGAATAATTAAATGCTTGTTGTTCCCTTGTTCCTCTGACAAAACACCAAGGCACCAAGACTAGCAATGGCCAAGCTCACTGGCATCTTGTGCTATATGCACTTGAGCACATGAAAACTGTCAATGCCATGTCAGCAGCAGACTGCAGTGGCAGCCAGCCACATTTCCTCCTGAAGCAGCAGGGCTCTTGATGCAACCCCACGCCCCATAGGGAACAAGTGTTATCAGTCAGCACACATTAGCAGACGCAGACAAGGCAAAGTGAAAGAAAGTATCACACCCAAGTATACTTTAGGGCCCTACAACACAGGAAAAAAAAACTAATTCCTTCAGAAGTATGCAGACCAAGAACGGTGGTCTCAAAGGGGCGTGGTGCTCAGTTACAGAAGGTCTCCACACAATTCGTCTTCAGAATGATGTGTTGTCAGTTACATCATGGCACACACACTGTGATCGTGACCAGGCCACAAACATCCTGGGGTATCTTGGCACACATTAACCCAACTTACCTCCCCTCTTGGGCACACTAATAATCAATAGAGATATGCAGTGGCTGACACTAAATCTGATCTCTAAGATGCTTCTCCTTGCCAGATGCAGAGGAGACTACTATCTACTGGGATGCTTTGGGTAGGCTTCACTTGGCATTTTGAGACCACCACAAAAGACACCCCACCATCTATATCAATTTGTACCTGGCTCTTCTTAGTTGGTATGGTAGTATTCCTGTTGATGAGCTTCGTGAAAACACCTCCCAGTGTCTCAATCCCCAAGGAGAGGGGAGTTACATCCAGCAGCAGCACATCAGTAACATCGCCAGCTAATACACCACCTTGAATAGCTGCGCCAATAGCAACGGCTTCATCAGGATTAACTGCTTTGCTAGGAGCGCGGCCAAACAAATCCTGTACAGTCTGCTGCACCTGAATGGAGAGAAAGCACAGCTTGTATGCAGACTGAACCATTACTGCCCAGTGCTGTGGCCATAAGAACATGCCAGCCTTGGCTCAAGGTCTGTATCTTTATGCTCCTCCTGCCATATAACCCTGTGTCATGACAGAAATACTAAGCTTCAGGCTTGTGACTGCTCCCTAATTCCCCATCTTCCATGCACCCTGTTAAATGCACTCGTTTTTGTCTAGGCAACCTCTTCTCTGGAGACCTTCTTGCAGTCAAGTTTGACAGCTGCAAGTCAACCTACATCAGTCCTTTCATGCAGCCCAGTGATATTCAGAAGTGATCACTCCATGCTTAGCAAGCAGGAATCAAGGACTGCTCCCCGGGACCTTGTGCAAGTCAGCACTGGGCAGAACACAGCTGTCAAGGACGGTACAGCTGCAGAGGCAGAGTGCAGGGAAGGTAAAAAAAATCCAGAGCAAGAGAGTTCATCTTGTTTGTGTGTAATAAAGGAAAGAAAAAATAAGAAAGGGAATTGTATGAAGTATAGCATTTTCAAACTCTTTATTTTATGTGCTGTTTCACCCAGAGCAGTAGATTTGCTATGTCAGCAGGCAGTCTGTGCTGTGTTACTAGTTTTTCACTGCTCTGCCCTTTTGGAAGGATGTGCTCATGATCACAACAGATTTATTGCTCAAGTGTCCAGATGAGAACGCACCAAGGTCTCTGCACCAGAGCACAAGCTGTCTGCTTTGCTCCTCTGCCTTACAAGAGAAGGGTGTGGAACTTCCTTCGCACTCACAGCTCCCTCCTCACTCAGCACACCCGTTAGGCACACATCAGCACAGGTGAGTGTGACATGCCCAGAAAACCGTGCTGTAAGCAAATGTCCCAACTCCTCTGCACTTATGCCAAGAGATATCTGCCCGGAGTGTTCATTAGAGGAAGACACTTTACGTATGAGCATATAATTAAGTGCAAGTCTTTCCCTCTGGAGGTATATTTTATAGTCCAAAAGAAACATTACTTCTAACCACCCATTGTACGTTTCCAGGAGCACTGTTCACGTGAGTGCCCCAAAGAAGGCACGTTCCCTCCTAACGGGGAAAATGAACACAACAACGCACACAAGAGCCGGCTCTGTGCTGTGTGCGACATATAGGCACTGATCTTGGAGCCAGAGCTGTAACTACAAGCACTCAGGAAAGCATTCTGTAAGTTCAAACCCACAGATGCTGGGGGTTGTAAATAGGGGGTAAAAAAAGTACAAATAACCATTAAAAAAAAAAAATCAATATTTAAGTACTGTCTCACACCCTCAAAGGATACATAACAGTTCAGAAAGGGCTTCCCCACTTCTAGAAGTGTTTTTCATCATTTTATACACAGCTAATCACACCATTTTTCCTTTACCCAACTGGAACAGCAGGGACTTTGGGAAGGTATAGCACAGTTACTCCACTTGAGCTTTGGCCAGAGCAGTAGCTTCTGTTTATCTTGTTGCTCTGGTTCCCCTGCCTGGGTGACCTTCTGCACACACTAATATCACCTCCAGCCACCAGGCACATTTAACACTCAGGGAAGAAAAAAAAACCCCACCACCAAACCTCAAATCAATCCCAAGCAGGGCCATGCCCACACCTAAAAACCTAGAAAGGACCTGCAAGACACAAATCTTAACAGCAAACAAGTAGTCCAAGCTTGATGGATCCCCATGGAATGAGATTTTGATGATCTCCATAGAAAAGGACAAGCTGTACCCTTGAAAGGAGCGTGTATGTACATGTTCAGCTCCGACTTCAGGGGAACTAAGCAGTAGTCTGCATCACTACAAACAAGAACAGTAAATCACCAGCAGACAGCACCTTATCTGCAAGACTCTGCATGTCAGTAGAGCAAGCTTTTAAGTTACCTGTTGGTGCTTATCACCACATAACACAAGGGCCAGGTATTAGGTAACGAGCATTTGGAACAGCCAGTTAAATATGCTTGACAACACCCAGCCTCACACAGGTAGCCAAATACAGGCAACCAGCAGGTAACAGACCCGTTCTGCTTGTTCAGTGTCTTCACAGCTAGCTGTGCTCTACACAGGGCAAGAAATCCACCAGAAGGCAAGGATTACTGATAGGTTATTATCATGGAAGTGTACCTTTATCACACAACAAAGTCTACAATGAGAGAAAACACCCTGAACAATGCTGCTTATGTTCAGTCCACATGAGAAATTCAAGTTCTGCTCTAGGGGTACTTCAACTGCTGGAGCTTTGAGGTTACCAGATTCCCAACTTTTCTGTTACAGATCACCCTTAACGGTCAGTAAGCACTGGCTAGCTGTGCCAGCTTTGCCCGTAACAGAGACATATCTCATACCTTTGGCATTCTGGTCATGCCACCGACGAGGATGACTTCACCAATGTCACTCTTGCTGACTTCAGCATCCTGCATGGCTTTCTGGCATGGCGCTACTGTCCTTTTGATCAGATCAGCTACAATGCCCTCAAACTGTGAGCGACTCAGCTTCATGTTCAAGTGCTTTGGTCCAGAGGCATCCATAGTAAGGTATGGCAAATTAATATCAGTCTGCAGCACAGAAACAGACATGGAGTGAAAAACAGGAAGGGAAAATAAGGCAGCTACATACAGGTTTTAGACCAAGTTACAGGTTCTGTTCTGCCTGTACTGAAACATTTCCACACCTGTTCACTCTGAAGCCCAGTCTTTAAGTGACAGCAGGCACACTTTTATGTCTGACATTTCAGACGAGATATTATTTTATTATATACCTCATGGTTACAACTGCTAAGTTCCCATTTTAACACTCTGTTATTTTATGGTCTTTTATTAAGAATAACAATTTATTTTCTATCACAGCCAGGAGGTAAGAGACAAAACATCAGAAGTGACAACCTTAATCCTCTTCCTTTTGCACCACGTAACAGAAAGCCCATCTTCAGAGTCCCGAAAGATTTTGCCAAGTGACTAACATTTCATACACGGTAAGCAACTTGAAGGAATAACTCATGACTGTTTTCTAAATGCAAACAACTCATGCTTGACAGCTGGTCTGCTGCCATTTAACACAAAGTTTATCAGTGCCAGGGACCATAATCCCCACTTTTCATGGCTATTTGTGAATGATCTTACAAATTCACATGCTGGATTTTTAAAGCAAATCTTATACTGAAACCATCTTGTTCAAGTGCTGAGTCATGCTGACATCAAAAGACATTACAAATCAAAGCAATTAAAAACATTAATGCTTTAAACTCTGGAGATTAAGTTTACATGAGAACTAAATCCACATTACTGACTACAGGTGTGCACTCACTTTATAAATAGCA
Source organism: Stercorarius parasiticus (assembly GCA_013396915.1). NCBI lineage: Eukaryota > Metazoa > Chordata > Aves > Charadriiformes > Stercorariidae > Stercorarius > Stercorarius parasiticus. The sequence goes on from VWZL01002762.1 coordinate 253,712, forward strand.
TGGTCAAAAATATTAAGGGTAAACAGGGCCAAAAGAAAGTTGTTTTCCCTTCACTGCTGAAGAGTTAAGGAATTCAGTTTTTCCTGGTATGAACAGACGGCATTTGCCAAGTCTTGAGCTAGTAAAACAGAGCCTGCTATGTCTCTGGCAGAACTATGCATTCATTGTGACTGGCCTAAACTCCTTGCTATGAGCTCCCCACTGGCCAACAAAAAGACCACCATCAAAAGAAATATGTTTATTCAGAACCCAGAAACTGGCAGAGACCCCATTTCAATTACTATATAATTGACCTTAATTTCACTTAGGCAAGACTATTACACTCCCAACTTGCTGCTCCTCCAGCTCCTTATTCAGTAGTGAATAAAGGACATGCTTGAACGCATTAATATACAAAGCGGATGGAAAAAAAATGGGCAACACATACTCCCATTTTTCCAGGCAACTCTTCTATAAGCAAATAAGTAAAGATTCTTTATAGAAATTATTTATTATTAGACAAGTTAGCTGTTTCAATGGAATGAATAGACTGAGGTTTTGGAACTGCTTGCATGAAGCCGCTAATGCTTCCAGTAACCCAGCAGCACTAGCTGCAGCTGAATTCCCTGATGCCCAGCATACTTCTGAAATACATGGGAAGTTGGGAACATGATCACATTCCCTGAAAGATTGGAAAACATGGTGCCAGAAGAAAGGCAAAACCCAGCACCCGCTAACATTCTCAGCTTCCAACAACTAAAGTGCTCCTTAAGTCTAAAGGACCTTCTGTTAAAGTGATGCCATTTGGTTACACAAAACCTTGTTCTGCCACCACAAGAAAAAAGCAGCAATTTCATACAGCTTTATAAACACAAATAATACAAAACTCAGTGTATCAAAATGTTTTACTGGACTGCTTTGAACCCAGCCACCTACCTGCACGGATGACGAAAGCTCACACTTTGCCTTCTCTGATGCTTCTCTCACCCTCTGAAGGGCCATGTTGTCTTTCATCAGATCAACACCTGTCTAAGTGACAAACAATATGGGTTAACAGACTCTCAGCTTTTGCACAGGAGTCACAGAAACCTTTTCTTCATTGCAGTTCACCTTCCTATCACTCTTGACTGTAAAGATTTTCGTAGAAAGACAGCCCAATACGTGTACTTCTGCTGATGTCTCTCACTTCTAGCAAACATATTTAGCATTTCAAAAACATCTGCTAGCCCTCTCTGCTCTGGAAGTGATTATGCAGTAAGCTTTACCAAGCTTTAATCTCTAACTGCTGCATCATAGAATACAAAGGCAAGACTGAATTAGCAAAGGAGCTGGAAGTACATTGCAGTTTCCCACAGCCAGCCAACCCTGTATTGTATGCATCTGTGCTGACACGCTCAACTGGACCGCAGATTTTTATTATTAAAAGTAACCAGACTATATATAGGATAGTCTGCTATACTAGACGAAAAAAAGACAGAAGTCCTGCTATTCTATGTCTTCCAGGAGAGCAATATTTTATCTCAAGAAAGCAAGCATAAGAATTAGAAGCCAGGCTAACAGGTGTCTAATACTCTTAAATTTCAACTGTGCCATAGATTAGAAACCAAGTCCCAGTAATTTAAGAAAATCTCCATTATTCTATAGAAGTTAAGCGAAGTTGAAAAACAGCGTAACACAAGATTGAATTCTGATGAGATACCTTACCTCTCTCTTGAACTCTTTAACAATATGCTGTAGCAAAGCCTGGTCGAAATCTTCTCCACCCAAGAAAGTGTCACCATTGGTGGACTTCACCTCAAAGACTCCCTTCTGGATTTCCAAAATGGAAATATCGAAAGTGCCACCACCCAAATCATAGACTGCAATACTATAGGAACAGATACAGAAAAAAATTACTTTCTAGACAAAGTTGTGTGGCTTAAAAATCATTCTCCTCAAGAAACAAAGCATGTAGAATTCATGTTGCTGTCCACACAAGTTAAAAGCCTCTCTAAAGAGGGCAGTAAACAAATTACACAGCGTACACATTCCTTAAGCACTCCGAGTCTACGTGGAAGTCTTCTCTGAAAGATGTGCTGCACAATGCTTAAGCTTGTTTGTTATTTCAGAGAGGGCAGTACCTCCTTCTTCCAAAAAAAGGACACACATCCAACAACAAGGACAGGGACACCAGAGCCATTATGAAACATGTTTTTCAAATGTGAGGCTTTCAAAGCACTATAAGAAATACAAAATCTGCAACAAACCCCGTGCATTTATATAACCATCCTTGACAGTGGCAGAAGGCTGAATGCAGTCAGGGAAGAAGATGCAAGCTGTGGACACCAGGCACCAAACCTCAGCGTAACTCTTGTGCTACACTTCAGCACCAATGGCCACAGCCTCTCATCCAGTTGTCCTTAGCCACACCTATCACTGCTATCAGTAGGTCAGCTAATTAAATTGACACTCAGCTTCGATAATGCAGTTGTAGCTGCAAGTTAGGAACTCACTTTCTTTAAAAAGTATGGTTGGCATAGAACAGAGGTGACATTACAGAGCACTGACTCACAGCTCTGAGTCTACTTTGGCAGAATCCCAACCAATGATTTTAAAAAACAGAAAGCAGAAGATGCATTTGCTCAGAAAATTACAGCATGCTTATTTAAGAGAGGGTAGGTGTTATGAATAAGCACTTACACTTTGTCTTCAGACTTGTCCAGGCCATAGGCAAGCGCAGCTGCTGTCGGTTCGTTAATCACCCTCAGAACGTTCAAGCCAGCAATCTGCCCAGCATCTTTTGTAGCCTGAGGAAAAAAAAGGGGAAGAGTGCTGAGTACTGAGAGAAACTAAACGCAATGCGTAAGTCTGAAAATCTTACAGCTTGGTGAGTACCTGTCTCTGAGAATCATTGAAGTAAGCAGGGACTGTGATCACAGCATTCTTTGCTGAATGTCCCAGGTAATTTTCTGGAGAAAAAGGGAGACAAAACAGAAAGTTATCCTTATAAGATAAGAATACCAAGCTATTTTTATGTAGTTTGAAATAATTTTCCTGAATAGACAGAAGACAAGCTTGCTGCCCAAGAACTTGCTGCTTTCTGGGAAGAGGCTGAGGGAGTTGTGCAGAAATCAAGTCCTTCCACAAAACATGGAATAGTCTCTAGACTTCTGACAGAACAGCAAAGCACCTCCGCAATTCAACCAGTGACTGGATGCCACTAGTGAGAGAGAATTCATCTGAGAGCTGAACTTGTCTTTTTAGTGCAAGACTGAAGTTGTTTTCCATTTCTTTGGAGTGTTCAACATGTGATACACTCAAAACTTACGTTTTCATTCTATTTATAGAGTCTGCTGTTGGTAACATTTATAGAGTACAAATAATGTACATATACTAACTTTGTAAGTATTTGAGACAGCAGATCAGGAAAAATATGCATTACACCCTAATTTAAGGTCACAAACTTCTCTCAAAAAAGAGAAGGATATCATCAGAGATTCAGACCTGCTAAAAAATAAGAATGTGCATGATGCAGTGAGAACACAGAGGCAGGATTTATGCCTATGCATTAGCCCTGCACAGACCGTACATTCTGCACTATTCTGTATCACTTGCAAAGCCAGATTATTCCATAGCTGAATTTATGTAGCTTCCAAGCCAAAAGCTCACAGACCTACAGGAAGCAAACCCCTGCTTAAGGCAGAAGAACACTACCCTCAGAATCAGATTCATCCCATCCAGATGCTCACATACCACGTAGTCATATTTTATTCTTGGGTGAAGCTTTAGCAAGTGTCCAGGACCCAACACTGGAAAATAATAATCTTTGGATGAAGCTTCACTAACAACCTTTAGTCCTACCCTCCAAACACTCATCACTGGATGTGCAAAGTTTACCAAACAAAGCTGGGGAAGGCAGCTACTGACTATTATCTCCATGTATTATACCCAGTTTTCCCAGAAACCACACTAGGAACTGAAAAGGAGAAAAAATAAAAATCTCCAGTCCAATGGATACTTTCCTCTAGTGAAGATGTAAAGCCACCACTGGCTAAGAAGCTATTCATTCAGCCCAAAAATCGGGTCCCTTGAACACTCCCTTTCTTGCTACGTATCTAGCAGGTGAATAACAGTAAAGTCACTCAAAACCCTGGCTGCCACAGCCTGTGCTCAGCTGCAGCCAGGTAGGCACAAGGACTGCAGCTTACAAGGAAAAGGAGCTCCCCCTTCTGAGTGAGTGTGTATTCAATTCAATTGAAATTGAGGATAAACTCAATCGGTATTCAATTTGGTAAGAGTATGTTTTAAAAAAAGCGCTAATATCTTGCAAAAGATCCGAGACTGAAGCAGGCACTGATCTTCCTTGAGGCTTCCTAACAGCCCATCACTGTACCCTTCCATGATCTGCCCCATATACAATTATTCTGTCTGCTATAGAAGGATTCCCATACCAAAAAGGTACCTTTACAGCTGCTGCACTTCCATTTGCCATGACACAGCACAGAGGTCACACTTGTGCTCACACGTGGCAAAGACCAAACTGTACCAACCTGCAGTTTCTTTCATCTTCATTAGTACAAAGGCACCGATCTGGCTTGGAGAATAGAGTTTCCCGTGAGCCTCTACCCAGGCGTCACCGTTGGAGGCACGGACAATTTTAAATGGAACGTTCTTACTGAAAAACAGAAAAATTCCACACTCAGTTTCTGTATCAGCATACTGCACAAAACCTCTACAATTAGTGGATGAACATGTGCAAGTTCTAAAGAATATTGAACTTGCCAACAGCAGCCTCAGATCCAGGCAGTCCCAGAAGTACCAATATATTACTACTGCTTTTAATCAGCTACATCACAAGTTTTAGCTATGATCATACAGCTTTGATTGTAAATGCCCTCCAGAATGAGAAAAGTCTTTATTGCTAGATGCTGACCATTCTGCACAGCATCAGCAAGGCTTTTTTCTTCTTTGCTGAAAACCTTAAGATCACCAGCAACTAACGTAGCAAAATACAGCTTCGCCCTCAGCATATAAGCAATGAAACTCTGAGACACAAGGGCATAACTACTTCACCCAAAAATACAGCATGTCATGTTACACAGTACTATATTTTATGCATTCCTGCTGGTACTGGAATTGCTCTCCCCTCTCACTTACATATCCTTCTTGACTTCAGAGTCATCAAAGCGCCGCCCGATGAGACGCTTGGTAGCGTAGAAGGTGTTGTGTGGGTTAGTTACCGCTTGCCGCTTTGCTGGCATTCCAACCAAGCGTTCGCCGTCGGCCGTGAATGCAACAACCGAAGGTGTTGTCCTGGCACCTTCAGAGTTTTCCAGCACCTATGTATAAAACATAACACAATGCCATCAAAAAACATTGATGAAGAACACTAATTTGGACATTCAACTTCTAATAATGTTACTGCAAACTGGTATTCATTTTTTACTTACTTTTGCTTGCTTTCCTTCCATAACTGCCACACAGGAGTTTGTTGTACCCAAATCAATTCCAATAACGGCACCTTTGATTGCTTCTGAGCTGTAAAACATAGTGTGTGAAAAATAAAATTACTACTAAAGGAAAAAACCTAGCCCTATAGCAAAAAAGCTTTCTATGCTGAAGACACAATATGATTTTGTTTCCACCAGATGTTGAAGCAATATGCACTGTATTCTGACCTAAGGTGTTCTGTGACTCCTATACAGGAACGTAACCTTGTGCCTCTATAGTCGATCAGATCACTTATAACTAAACCTTCTCTTGCTTATTTAAACATATAAAACGCTGTTCTTCACCAGAATAATCTGTACTACATATATTCTCCACATCCCTTAAGATTTTGACACAAAACAAAGTCGTAACTAATTCTGTCCCTACACGCATGAAGTTTCCTGGACTTGCTTTGGGTTATTTTTCACGTACAAACATGTTCGAAAACATCCACCTGGAGTCAAAATGCTAATAATAAATCGTATTAATTTACTTGCCAATGCTTAGCACGAAGAAAAGAATACACAAAACCAAGAAATTACTAAACCCACGTGCAGGGTTCTCTGCGCCAGAACCAATGATAACCACCTTTTTGATCCTGATGAGCAACAAATTAATTTAATTCTGAAAAATGGGAGTGGTTTTTACATAAGACAAATTTGTCTCTCCTCCTCCTTTCTAGAAAGTCTGTATTACTCTCTTCAAGGTTAGAGAGAACTCCTGAATCATAATTTTGCCTTATAAACACAGACATGTTCTGGGATGAAGAAAGCATACCGACGGCAGAGCAGGACCATGTTTATTACCAGGCTATGGCCTTCTTACTCCCCAAGATACTAAGTCACCCTAACTCCAGTGCAAATAACATAAAGCAGTGATCTTGGAAGTTTGCAACTGCTTGGTTTCTCTCTACTAACCAGAACCGGGCAGTTTTCCTAACACAAACAGATTTCCCATTCTGTGTCCTGAATCAGCATCAGCCACAAAACATCTGACCAAGTTACACAACTAACTGCTACTCTTTTCCCATTGTCTTTGCAACAAGAAAAGCAAGTAACTAAAATGCATGGGCTGCTTGAAATAAACTTTATCTGTAGCGAAGCAGAGACATGCATCATTCTTATCTCATGTCGGTGTAAAACAATTTGTTCCAGCAATTTATTTTTTTTTTAAAATCAAACAAATCTTAACAGTCCACATTGTGTGGATGCTGCTGATGGCAAGAGGATGGGGAAAGAACAATTCTTCCCCTGGAAAAAAAAAAAACAACAAGTAGAGAGATGAAGACACAGCCTTAGAACAGTGACACACATAGGTACTATTTTTATGTTGCTCGTTTTGCTCTGTTATTTCATCTATAACTCCAGTAATTAGTTCTAGTATCAGGAGGAGAGCGAATATAAATATCAAATGGCCAAACATGAAAAAACAAGGAAATACTTACGCATATTTTCTGCTGGATGCTGCTCTGAGAACATTTTGACTGAGGCCATTCCAGAAGGTCTATAAAATAAAGACAGTGCAATGAAAAATTAGTTTTAAACATTACGTGCTCTTTACGCGAAGACTTTCAAAGGTAGACAACACAGCAACGCAGCCTACTACAACGTTTTATTTTTAAAAACTTACGTGCAAACTAAGGAAGAATTTGAGAAAGATTCAGACTGTTATAAAAAAAAACAATTTATGGAATCACAGAAGGGTTTGAGTTGGAAGGGACATTAAAGATCATCCAGTTCCAGCCCCCCTGCCCTGGGCAGGGACACCTCCCTCTAGACCAGATTGCTCAAAGCCCCATCCAGCCTGGCAACTGCTACACTTACTAATCTGACATAGCCTTGATTTGTATTACCAGAACTAAGCTATTACCCTCATACAAGATAGCCTACAAATATGCTACCAGGCAAAAGACATTTCAGTAAATTAACTTTGAACCTTCAGCTTTCCATGAACACCAGCAGATAACCATTAACCCCTTTCTCAAAGCTTTATGCGTGGTCAGCAACAAATGATCTACTACATCTCCTGAAGAATCTACAGTTGAGATTTTGCAGCAATTCTTTCATAACTTTGACCATAACTTTGCACGTGCGAATCAGTATCTTACAAAACTCTGAAAGCATTATCCCCTTTTCTGTTTTGAGAATGAGTTTTTAACAAAACGTCTTCATAAAAGAGAACCAAGACATAAACATTTTGCTAATTCCTCAATACGCTTGGCCTCGCCGCGCTCCAGGAGCTGCCATTTCCACACGGAGGGCGAGGAATTGAGCAACCTGGCCATAAACCTCTCCGAAAACAGACGCAGGCGCGCATCCGCGCTCTCTCCTCCTCCCCCACCGGCGGCTGCACCGCCATTAGCACCTTTCTTCACAAAATGTTCTCTGCACTTGAGGCAGCCCAGCGGGCCGGTGGCACAGGCCCGTCCCCGTGGACCCCCACTCGCCCCCCATATCCTCCCCCAGGCCTTCCCTGTTGCTTCAAGGCCACCGACCCCCGGGCCTTCCCCGTCCCCTCAGGGCCGCCGACCCCCGGACCGCCCCGTCCCCCTGGGACTACCCGATCCCCTCAGAGCCGCGGACCCCCAGGCCTTCCCCTTCCCTCAAGGCC
>VWZL01002762.1:261872-278508 GCA_013396915.1 Stercorarius parasiticus
GGGCCGGCGGCGGGACGACGGGGCGCGCGCTGCCGCGGCTCTTCTGGAAACCTCCACCCACGTGCGCCGCGGGGGGGGGAGATCACGCCGCAGGACCCCCGTCGCAGGCCGTCCTGACGACCGCCTGATCGTTCCTCTCGCTTTCGGCGCTCCGCTGGGACACTGACACGGGGGGCACGGCTGCGCGCTGCCTTTCTGAGACAGCGAGAGAGCCCGCCGCCGCGGCNACTGGACTCCAGGGCGCCGCATGCGCTGCTGGCTCTGCCTCCGCCTCCGGCGCATGTGCAGGAGGAGGCTGCGCAGGCCGGGCGGCGCGCATGCGCGGTGAGGGGACGGGGCTGTGAGCGGCCACAACTGCGGTTTCTGCCTGCGGCTGAAAGGAGTCTCGGAGCGCGGGAGAAGGCCTAGCCCGGTGGCGGGCGGTGCCGGGGCTGCAGCCGAGCTGGGCCTTCTGCTTCGACTGAAACGAGCCTCGGGGTCCCGTAACGCCGGGCAGGGCCCACCCCGAGGCCTTCCCCTGCAGACGGGGGAGAGCCCGGGCCTAACAAGCAGGGCTTGGATCTGCCAGCGCAGGAACGCTGCAGGCACAATCACATCCGAGGCTGTATGAGCTTGGCACGTAACAGGCCTCTGACTGCCGCCAGTCCTCCTTCCTTCCCCAGTCCAGTCAGTCTTAGTCTCTGACTGCCACACGTCTCTATTTCTTCCCCAATCCTGCCAGTTTTATGCCTTTTTCCCCAAAGGCACGTTCAGCTAAACACCTCTGACAACGGAAAGTGTGGAGCCCGGTGCTGATGCTCCGCCAACAGGTGCTCCCCGCTTCGCAGAAGGCTGGTTTCTAGTTTGTCAGGGAGTGCTGTGTTGCACATGAAAGCCCATAATTTCTCTTCCCACTGGGCCTCCTGAGGAGGCAGCTGGTGGCCTTCCCCTGCCAACGCTGTGGATGCGGGACCTGCCTCTGGAGAACCACAGGGCAGGGTATGGCACCATCTGCTCCTTGCTGGGTTCGTTCTGTAGGGTCAGGAACCATCGCTGGGGCGTGCTAAATCCCAGCCAACATAACTGAGCCAGGATTAGCTAACACCCGTGATAACTCTTCGGGTCGTTTCTGCATGGCCTACAAAAGCCTGACCTCATCCCTCAGGCATCTTTGCTTCTGTAAATACCGAGTCCTGGGATGGGCCACCTCTGATCCAGCAAGGTAGGAGGGTACATACCAGTGCCACCCTCTCCTGTCACCAGAAAGGGGCAGCAGCCAGCCATGTTAGTGCTGCTTTCGGGCTGCACCTGTGAATCATAAACCCGGGAGAATGACAGCTTAATTCACATCACTAACAACTCCCAAGTATTGGCAAGGCTGCAATTAAAACACTAACGCACCAAGAAGCGGCCCTCCGGGAGCTCTGTCTGAAACACTCCTCCCCGCTCTCCTTTTGTCTCTGAGGCAAGAACGGCAAGCTGTCCCACCCCGCGGCAAACAAGCCCTTACTCCTCAGGACAGGAGCCCCTCACACAGCTACCAACAATGCAACAGGTGAATCTGTTTCAGCAGTCTCTGCAGAGGTGGTAAAAACAAGAGAAAGAGGAAATTCTCCTGCTCTGAAGGTCGCAAAATCCCCTCTCCGGCTCCTTGTGAGAAGAGATATGTGACGTGCAGCAGCCTTGGGGTCCGGCTGACTTTAGCTGTCTGTTCCTGTGTGTTTGCCTTCCAGGCACAGCAAACCCCAGGCAGCGAGGGCCCTCAGAATCCCTCGGTGAAAGGCCAAAGTTCAGTCTCCACTCCTGAAATGCGAGATGCTCACCTGCTGCTCACTAAGAACCACAGCTTTTGGCTTCAAATAGCCCTTAGTTGTTGCCCTCAGCTGCACCGCTTGCAGTGTCCTTTGCACCATCTGCTCTCCCCCCTTTTCCTGCACATGTTGATCCCTCAAAAGGGATCTGCCTCCTGTTCCCCTCTCCCTAAATCGTGCTACGCAGCCCATATTGCTGGCAGAACGCATGGCCGTACCCCTTGGAGCTGGCTTCAAGTGTCCGTGAGGGTGCTCTGCGTCAGGCAGGATTGGCCCCTGAGCCTGCACTTCCCTGCCCTTGAGCTTTCCTAGGGAAAGGGGAAAAACTGGCAGGGAGAGGACTGCAGGGCAAGGTGATGTGATTCCTGTTGGACAGTCTGCAGCGAGGACCAGGCACCAGCTGCCTACAACACAGCGACAGAGAAACGGTGCGAAGGAGCTGCCCTGTGGGGACCCAATTAATTTCCTTCCTGTTAACCGTTGCCAGACGCAAGGCTGCTTTGAAGAACCACAGCGGCTGGTCTCGCAGCGGGGCAGCCCTTTGGCAGCTGCAAACGCAGGGCTCCACGTGGATGTCCTGTCCCCGCTCCCACAGAGATCGGCAGCAGAGCGTTTGCTAGACTCCCATAGGAGCAGAGTGGGGCCATAACTCCTTTCCTACAAAGCCTCAAGACACTTGGCTGCATTTGGCAGCTCCGTAGGCATCTGTCTCAGAAGGATGTGACTGTAAATGGCAAAAACACAAGGAGGTTACACAAAGTGTTCAGTGGAAGAAGCACATCAGAGGCATCTGCCAGTGTAGAGGTAGGCTGGGGCTGCCGGCAGCGTGACAAGGCCTGTGGGGAGCTCTGCATTAGCTTCTCCACCTTTCTTATTTCCCAGCAGCGGGGATTTGAGGGCAGTGCCTGCTCTCTGGCTCCTAGATGCTTTGGGGTTACCCTGAGCAATGACGGTATGACTTCAGGTGACCTGGTGTGAAAAGGCTCATCAAAGCAGCCGCCAAAACAGCTGCCCTTCAGTCACTTTCCCACTCACCAAAATGGAGTTTAGAAGAAAAAGCAGTGATGGATCAAACGCAGCGTGGCATCAGTCTGCGCCCTGAGTCAAGGTGAATCACAAACTGAGTCCCGCCATGCTCGGGGCGCAGGAGGAGAAAGTCGTGTTTGAATTCAGGGTTATCCCCAAATGCTTAGTGAAGGGCTGGCTGGGGGAAAGGCAGGCTGTGGCGTATAGAAGCAATGAGAAGAGGGCAGCAGAGCAAAAATTAGCCCTCCCATTTGCAGGGGTGGAAGGGATGCAGGCATTTCTCTTTGGCTTGGGTATTTAATAGTTTGTATGCCCCAGCATCATAACAAACCACCAGACTTCCCTGGTTTCACCCCCATGATTCCAGTGGCACTGGCAACAAGCATCAGCCTATAGAGCATCACAAAATAAATCAGAAAGCAACACAGAAGCAACAAACCAGCAACAAGAGAGTTGTGAAGGCTGCCCGTGCGTCTACCAGCAGCTCACCAGACCTCCTTCCTACAGTGCATGTGGCAGAGACCTGTCACTCAGCCGAGGATGCAGGCGACCGGAGGGAGCAGCAAACCGCATCTCACCCCTACACAAGTGCAGCTGCCATAATAAGGATCTGAGATGCCTCCAGGAACCATAATAATGAGGGCAATTAGTGCGTTAGAAATGAAAACTTCCAAATGCTGTACTCTGCAGAGTTTTTTTACGTTGCTCTGAAGCAGCTGAGGTATAAAGATGGAGTGGTTTCGGGAAGGATGCTGCGGCTCTGAAGGCTGGTCTCAGCCCTGCTGAGAGAACAGGCTGGCTTGAAGGTCACCCGTAGCCAAGCTGTGGTGGTGGGAAGGGTGGTGGAGCTCAGCCAGCTGACCTTGCAGGTAGGGGAAGGCCCTGGGGACCTCTCTGTTAAGGACTCACATTGTACATGCATTGGCACAGGTCTCCTCTCCGCCCTTTGCTGAGCAGGGCTGGATTCATCCTCCCCCCCTGGCTCATGGTGGGATTTTCCCGCACACGCCAGTCCTCTGCTCTGGCCCGGTGTCTTGGAACAGGCTCATCTGCTCTCCCACATACCCCCCAGCATCCCAGTGTGACCTAAATGTGTTTCCCCATCTCTGTATCCCTAATTTCTCCCTCATTAAATGGCTTTGGAAGGATCACTCCCCTGCGACATGCATGCCTCTGCTGGTGTGAATCTCTCCCTCACTGCTAGCCTCCTGTTCTCCCCAGCCTCTCCGCTCCTTTTGCCCTCTACTATTTGCCACCAAATTTACAGCCATGGCAACTTAGAGTGCTCTGTACTCCCTCCTCCAGGCCATCATGAGGGTGCGTGACCATACTATTCCCTCTGAGCCAGTTCCTCGCAGCGCCTGTTGACCGTTGTCCTTTTACCCCTTCTGGTTTAACCTGCTCTCTGGATTTATACCCACCAGCCGAGAACCATCGCTTTCCATTCCCGATGCAGCTCGGAGGATGCAAAGCTCCCCAGCCAGCACATGAGTCCCGAGGCAGCATCTTTGTCTTTTAAGAAAAAGTACAGCTTTTTATTCTGAAAACAATATAAATCACTCCATTGATATGTACTTGCTATTTCCTTTGTTATTTCCTAAATACATGTCCTTTCCTTTTTTTAGCTACGGTGCTGTGAACCTCGTGCAGCTCCTGTGTGCAAACATGCTTTGCTTTGTGCTGACTGAATAAGGAGCCAGGAGAGAAAGACCCTTCCCTGCCTGGCAGGAGCTGTGCCAGCAAGATCCTGTTGGATCAGCCGCTGCCAAGATGCCTGGCCCAGGTAGAGCTTGCAATTTATTTAATACGTTCAGTTACAACAATTTCATTTTGAAATCAGCCTCATGAGGCAGGTGGGAAACAAAAGGGTAACATTTGGAGGAGAAAAAAAATCCTGATTTGGGCTCAGGCAGAAGAAATGCTCCTTCTCTGCTACCTTGGCAATAAGACAACAAAGGGGGAAAAACATAAAATCATTCACATGCCTGACTCCCTCCTTTCCAGTAGCACCAACATATATTTTCAAGAGCTTCAATGCAGGTTTTTACTGCAGAAAATAAACAGTGAGTTGTGTTCCCCCAAGCAGCAGGAGGAAAACACATCCCAACTGCCTCCAGCCTCAGCTCCTCACCTCCTGCTGAGGCTTCTCCGCTTAGGCAAACCTTCCCATCACCCCCGGGTACAGATGTGCTTGGCACAAGCCAACCCCTTCATTGCTGAAGGACACATCTGAGACCTCCATGATCTTGATCTCCAGGAGCTCCCACAGCCCCTGCTTACCTGGGAACAGGGGGTGCTCGGCTGGGGGGGCTGCGAGTCACACAGGGACTCACTCAGGTTGCCAAGGGCTCTCTGCCCCTTTGCTTTTCACCAGCCTGGCTTCCCCCAGCTCACTTCCCCAAACTAATTCCCTGCACAGACAACAGCAACACAGGGTGGGCGCAAGCAGCTAGGCCAGGCAGGGAGATGGCTTAAATTGATTTAAGTAGCACTACAGCCAATTACAAACCCCAAGTCTTCGCACATGTTTTTCTCCTGCAGGAGAAGCCAAAACCCCTGGGTGTAATTAGCAACATGCTGCGTGGCTGAGGGGCCAGCTCAGATGACTCTGCTCTAAACTGCCGCTCGCAGGTCACATCCCTTCCTTCAGAAGGAGACGGCTGCAGTGAGGATGCAGGGAATGTGCTGCATGGCTGGATCACGTACAGCTGCACATGGCTGCCCTGCTGCAAAGCAGGCAGCACAGGGGGAGCCTGATGCGCCCCTGTGTCCTGCCTGTGACCCATCGACCAGATCCAGGAGCAGCCTGAGGTCGGTGGGGCACATGGGCATCACACCTTGGCCCCCAGCAGCAATGTCCCTGTGCTGCTGTCCCCGCGGGGGTCCCAGCCCTGCTGCAGTGACTGTTCCATGGGCACATGTCCAGGAGCCTAGGGACAGGACAGACACCCCCACAGTCTGTGGGAGCCCTACCCAAGCTGGGACAGTGAAGGAGGGGATGTCTGTGTCCTCTGGTACCCTGGGCACACTGGGAAAGCCCTGGGCTGGGATTTCTCCTGCTCTTGGCAGTAACCAGAGAGCTCCAGGGCTCTGAGACAGCCCCCCAACAGCACGACCTATCAAAAGGTACCAGCATCTGCTCTCTGGGCCTTTTTTTTTTTTTAAGCAAATGAGGAAACAAGACACGCAAATCACAATTCACTCAAACTCATGTGGTAGATAAGGGATAAATTCTGACCTGGGGTGTTTTCTCCTTGAATCACGTCACTCGTTTTTCAGTCCATCAGCCCTGCCTGTTTTCAAGCCTCTCAAATGCTCTCCTGATCCAGAATGAGGGAAACCAGCTATACCCCAGGCTCGCGTACTTTCTGCTTCAGTCCTTTCTCGGCGACGTGAGCTCCACACTTAACTGCATCCCACATTTTGGTCTCCTCGAGACCAAAACTCTTCACTCCTTGAAGCCGCAAACCTGCATCCCTGGGTGAGAAAGATCAGAAAAGGACAGGGGTGGGGAAAAATACGAGCCATGAGCTCGACACCAAGCGTGTTATTTCCATGGAGGCATCTCAGATTCTTCCTGTCCCTGTGGTTTTTGTAGGGAGGGCATCATTTAGCACATAGATTCAAGTGACCTCCACCATTAATCTTTGCAAGGCTGGTGGTTTTTTTTCTTTTTCTTCCAAGAGAGCAGGCAATTTTAGCCACAGCATCATTCTGGGGGGAGGGAGAGGGACGTGGACAGCTTTGAAGATAACCGACTCAAAGACCTAGTTATTCTGCCTGTTTTTCCCTCACCAACTTCAGCAGGAAGAACACATAAATTGTGTGTCATAGCTGCCTTTTCATCTGTCCCAGGAGTTATAGACTGCACACATAAGACAATTCATGTTCCTCTGCATAATGAGGTGTGTTTTATAAATCATAAATCTTCACTTAATATGCAGGTGGTGTTTGCTGCCAGGTTTAGGAAAACTGATGCAGTTGCCAAGTTCATGAATGTCATAAATCATTCATGCTAAGGTAGTCTGCAATTGCTCAGTCCTTTGAGACAGACCAATTTCAAGGTGGTTGTTTAACACACAAACGCGATCTTCATTGATTGTTTATACAAATATATATTTTCATTAAGTTTTTCCCTCTCTGTTTTTTTTTCTTCTTTAGGTGCCAAGAGCAATGCCCTGAACAGTCCCCGCTAGTGGCTTCTTCCCAGTTTCAAAATTCCATCAGAAATCTATTACCAAATGCATAAAAACCCATGGATTTGTAATAGAAAGAGCCTTCTAAAGCTCAGAAAACACAGCCTGGATGTCTCAATAAATCCCGATGCATGTGATTAAAAAAAAAAACAGAGCTAGAGAGCGTGCCTCAATTCTTCACAGGGTCGTTTCGGACATACGGTATTTTCTGCAAAATTGCCATTAATTAAAGGTGCGCTGATCCCAGCAGGGTTTTCAGCTCTGCTCGAACGGTAGCTGCTGTGTGCAGAAGAGCAGGTAATGCACCCCCTGTGGGGAATACCCCGGGTGCTTCTGGATTTAGCTTAGCCTACACATACCAGAGCTTGCTGGGTGCTCTGCAACCCCCTGGGAGGTGCAAGATTCAGTGGGAAGTCTCATGGGAAAGCAGTTTTCCCATGAGATCTGCAGTTTTTAGTGGGATGGAAAATTAGAGATGGGTAAATCCAGCAAATACCTGGGAAGAGATCCCCCCCAGTGCCAGTCCCCAGGGGCTGAGCATGGACAAACCTGCTCGGGGGCTGCGGGGAGGTTGGGTTCTCCAGGAGATGCTCCTCCTGGCCTCACATCTCCCAACCCCAAATGTCCCCAGGAGCTCTCAGCTCATGGTCTTTGTGCCTCATCTTCCTCTCCCACCACCTCCTGGGCTTTGCATTTTGCTTTCTGGTTTCGTACGATAGCGTTATTTCAGGGCCGGTCTTACAAGGCGAAAGTTCTGTCCCATCTTGAAGTGTTTAGGGTCATCGAGGGAGGGCTGTCACCTCCCCTGTGGAAGCAGGACCTTGGATTAGCAAAGCCTTTCACTTCCCACCTGATTTACATCTTGTAGAGATCCAAAAAAAAAAAACCAAAAAAAAACCAAGGCACAGTGCTACTGGACAGAGTAGTAAATCAAAAAATGTTTAGGCTCAGAGTCACCCGGCACTTGAGAGGGTCTGATATCGAACACCACATTAATTTTCAGTGGATCTAAGAAAACTGCGTAGGTGGAAAAAGGCAGAAAATTTTGACTGCTGTTCCTATCTTCCTTCCATCATCCTTTGCCGGTGTAATTAACTCATCACAAATAATTCAGGCACCGAGTTCTCTCTCTCTTTTTTTTCCCCTCCCTATGATCAGCCAACAAGTGCTGAAGTTTCTTAAGTTTATTCCTTGTTCCAAACTACTCACTGAATAGTTTTTGCTAATAACTCCCCAGCCGCAGGTTGTTCCTCAGCATCTCGTTGTAAGCGTGTGCCACCAGAATTTGAGAATAGAGCCAGACTGGTCAGTTTGGGTCAGATGTGGAGGTCTCCTCCCTTGATTTAAAGAGCATGAAACCTAGAAAAGGCTTTTAGGGAGAAGGTGGCTTAAAATTTGACTTGCCACAAATCCGGCACTGGATTTGGCTCCCAGTCTGCCCTGAGATATCCGCAATTTCAGTGTTATTCTTCATGATGCTCCTCCGATCTCGTGGTTCTCAGCAGAGGATTAGATTGGTAAAAGTGCCCTGTTTTTATTAACGCTGCTGCCTGCAAAGCAATTCACTGGGATATTAATGAAATCTCAGCCCTGGGCGCCGGTGCTGCCAAAGGGAGCCCACCCTTCCGTTTCTGCAGCTCCGAGGTTGCCACCTCCTCGCTGTGAGGTGCCCTTCAGAGAAGCATCTTTCTAACGTTAATTGCAGCTGACGCTTCCCACTAATTCATAGCAGAGATAAAACCTAGGTGAATCGCAAGACCTACGGGACCTTCATGGCCGTAACTCCCTCCTCCGGGAGTATTTATGTTCTCGGGACTGATTAAGGTGGAGTTGAGCCATACTTTGCGTTCCTTGAGGTTCTTTCCACCATTGAGCCCGTGCTGGCTTTGTGCTCTCTGTGTAAGCAAGTGAGCATGGAGGTGGGGTAGTGCCACCGTGCTCCTAACCAAAGACATTCAACACCGGTGAACTTGGCTTAAAAAAAGAAAAGAAAATGTTGATTATTTCCTGGGAGCTCTGAATTCCTGGGCAAGAGCCATCGCAACCCTGTCCTGTGAAGGGCAAGGCCTCCTGGGAGCGGTAATCAGGGATCTGGGTATCAGAGAGCTGAGAGCCCACCAGGAATTATTAGCGGTGAAACCTTGCAAGCAAAAATTTCAGCTCGCCAAAATCCAGCAATGGCAAAATATGGAATTATCGGAGTTATTCCCACCCTGCTGGTGAAGGGAAGGAGCTGGTTCCTTCCAGGAACTGGAAGGGATGGTGTCTCTAAGGATGTAGAGGGGAGATTCAAAATTCAAACCTCCCTTTAATTGTTCCTCCAGGTCATAAACTTGAGAGTTGTGTGCAAAACGCCGCTGCTGGCTGCGTCTCCTCACATGGGGCGAGCCCCACGGCCAGGCCAGGGGAACGGGGGCAACAAAAAAAAGCAGCTAGAGCTATAAAAGTGAGGGAAGAGGGGGAAGGAAGAAATTCAGATGGAAACAGGGAAGAGCAGAGCTGGAAGGCTGTAGCAGCAGTGCTGCTGCTGAGGCGGGATGCGGGCAGGGATGCGGGCAGGCACGGCAAACCAGCTGGGGCTACTGATGCCATGGGTGAGACCCATCATTGATTAATAGGAAACTGTGTTTTTCCTTAACATTTTGAGTTAAATGGAAAATTTTTCCATAGCCTGCGCAGTTGCACACAGCCAGAGAGGGAAATGGGGCATCCCGGCTAATCGGGGCGGCTCCAAGGAGGGGGCTGACGGCCAGAGGGATGGAGGTGCCAGGTCCCAGGGACATTCCTGGCAGCCAGGCTGCCATGGGGACCCATCACCCAACATGCAGCGGTGCTTTCTCCCTTCCCTCTCATGCCTTTTGTGCACACCCTACTTCTTCAAAGCCCCCGACCACCCCAGCTAGCTTTTTTTTCCCCTCTCCTTTCTCCCAAAAGTGTGACGTTATCACCATCTGTAAAACTGCCAAACAAGTGGCTCACCTTCGCATTTCCCACAAGGCCTGCTCTTCAATTAAAAGCTCTTCTTGAAGTCTTAACTTTCACCTCCGCTAATTGAGATTCCCTTTTTCCAGCCTCCTTCCCCTTTTTAATGAGAGGCTGAAATGCTGGTGAAGGCGGCTTTGCGACAGGCAGCGCTGGCACGGTGCGAAACCCAGGGGCACGTTTGGAGAGTGAAGGCTGCCAAAGCCGGGCTCCTCGTGGCCTGGCCAAGTGTCACTGAGCCCGGGAGCAAAAGCCAGTGGAAAAAAATATAGGATCCAGGCCACATATACGATGATTCTGCCCTTGGTACATGCTCCCAGGCTCCATCAGTCAGCACTGTGTCAGCTAACGACACCGCAAGGCTTCTCCCATCCCTGTTTAATGCAGGGCAGGGACACAGCGATGGGATGGAGGAGAGTCGGGCACAGACGGGTTTGCTGCTTGGCCTCACGCCTGCCACCCACATCTCCCCTCCTGGACCACCATCGCAGCACTACCACCCCCAAATATTTTAAAATCATGAGCTGGGTTAAACATAGCGAGGAAAAAAAAAATTAACAAATAAAACCCCCCTGTACATCCTCTTTCATTTGCCTGCTAATTTATGAACAGGTAAGCCTCTCCCCTGCCAAGCTTTTCTTCACATAAAAAAGAGAGGGTTAGAAGCACTTCATAAAAAATATTGAGCACTTCACAAATTTTGAAAGTCCTTCTTGAGCAGGGATGGGGATAATTTGCTGTTAATTATGCATTTTTCTAAAAACAGAGTATGTGTGCAAGCAAAGCAACTGCACACCTTTGTTTATTTTACATCCAGCCTTGGCTAAGTTCAGAAGTCCCTGATTATGTATGCTTAGACGTTTTTAAAAGCTGCTCATTTGTGAAAACCAGTCTTCTTATAAAATAATGAATTGGAAGCTTTCATGGGAATTAACTGCGTGCTGCTGGGAACCGGCAGGAGGATAACGAAGATATCACAGGGGTTTGCAGATGGGGTCTCTCCCCACACATCACCTGGGGCTGGTCCTTGCTGGTGGCCCTGGGTTGCTGGAGATGCACTGACAGCACGCTCCAGACTGTGTCCAGTGCTGGGATCCCCGGTTCAAGGACAGGGAACTGCTGCAGAGAGTCTGGTGGAGGCTACAGAGATGATGAGGAAAGGCTGAGAGCCCTGGGGCTGTTCAGCCTGCAGAAGAGCAGACTGAGAGGGATCTGATCAGTGCTCAGCAATAGCTAAAGGGCAGGTGGCAAGAGGATGGGGCCAGACTCTTTTCAGTGGTGCCCAGTGACAGGACAAGGGGCAACAGGCACAAACTGGAACATGAGAAATTCCATCTCAACATGAGGAAAAACTTCTTTGCTTTGAGGGTGCCAGAGCACTGGAACAGGCTGCCCAGAGAGGCTGTGGAGTCTCCTTCTCTGGAGATATTCAAAACCCACCTGGACACGTTCCTGTGCCACCTGCTCTGGGTAACCCTGTTCTGGCAGGGGGTTGGACTGGATGATCTCCAGAGGTCCCTTCCAACCCCTACCATTCTGTGTCTGGGATGAACAGGAGCTTTCGGGGCTCATTGCAAAGGGTTCCCTTGCACCAGCACTGATCCGTGCTGCAGACATGTCCGCTCGGTGCATCGTCCTGCTGCAGAAGGTTCCCGGCTCCTCCACAGGGCTGCCGCGCTCACCGAGCTGCTCAAGTCCAGGTGTCCTTGAAATGCTGCTAAAGGGACAAATGTCTGCAAAATCACTCATCTCTTGCCGTCCTGACTATTTTATTCCTTCCTTCATACAGTGAGCCTCGAAGCTTGTAAACGCTGAAACCATCCTCGCCAGCTCTCCATCAGTTTTAAACCTGAAACACTGCATTGAAATACTCCCGTGACTTCAGGTGTAGATTTCATTTCTGGCCTTGGAACAGTCTAAGACTTTTCTGATGTTATGTGTTCGGTTGTCTTTAAAAATCATTCCTTGGCAGCGTACAATTGCCTTACAAAGTCACGGTGTGGGGTTTGGGAGGAGGGAGCGGGAGCTGGAGCAGAAGGGCTGCTCGGAGCCCGGGAAGCCCTTCCCAAAGCCTGGCAGATGGGCAAAGCAGACGCTTTGACGAGGGAAGAGCAGTGTGAGCTCTGGGCTGGAGGTGAGTGAAGCGAGGACGGCAGGAACTAGGGGCAGAGCGCAGGAGCCAGAGCCAGGAGCTGAGTTTCCCAGCCTGGAGGGTGCTCGCCACACGGGACCACTCACGCCCTGATGCAAAGCCCCGGGCAAGCAGGACAGGGGAGACTCGCAGGCAGCACCTGGCTCATCTGCAGGCACTGGGATAGAAATACGCAGCTAAAGCTTTGGGATAAATTCGGGAGGAGGCATATGTATATTTTTGTAGACAATAATTTTGATTAACAGACAGAAAATCAGTTTTATAGGGCTTTTAGCAGGATGTCTGCCAGCATGAATAAACACCCAGCGCTCCCGCCTGGCTCCGAGGACAGGCTGGGAATGGGACTGCGGGGCAGAGCCAGCCTCAACGGGCTCAGCGTGTGCCCGGGACCCCACATCCACCACCCCCTGCTCCATGGGGGCTTGAAGCTTTGCCGGCGCCAGAGCTACTGAGAAAAAAAAAAAAAGATGTTTTACCCTTTACAGATCATCTAATGCTCTAATGAGATCCCTTAAAAACACAAACGAGCCACCTGATATGGCAGGATGAAAGCCTATCTCCATGGCAGTGATTTTCCTGAAGACGCTTTTCATCTTTTACTGCTGGAAGCTTCGATGTAAAAATTTATCGCATGCCCTTCCCCTAATAAAATGTGATGGTTTTACTGTATTTTTTATATAAATGTACATTTAGTTTTGAATTATACCAAGAGGCAGGCGCTAGCTTTGGTTGCATCTGCGACACGCGGCATAAATCACAGCTCCCTAGCAACTTCCCAGGACCATGGTCTTCTGCCTAAGGGTACAAGTAACTTCTATTGACTTCAGTGAAAGTTTCTGGTATCCTGTAGTGAGAGAATAGGCCCCCAGAGACTCATTTGCTGTTGATTAAAAGCAAGAGACTAATAGCACCAGGCACTGTGGTGCAGCGAGCACTGTGCCACCTCCCACCCACACTGCTGCATTGACTTGAAGCCTGGCCCTGCTGCTCCCGGGAGCCCAAAACTCTCAGAAACGCATGAAAATGCTGACCCCAAAACTGCTTGGTTTTGTGGTTACGCCCTCAAGCAACGCCCAGTGCCACGCCAGTGCTCCCAGCCATTCTATGCTGGGCTGACCCCCTATGTCTGCCCATCCTCACCCAGCCCCTGCCTCCCCGGGGACATCCCACTGCCCCCAGGTGACTTCCAAAAAGGTCCTGGGGTTGCCCTACAGTCGCAGCCACAGCCTTGGTGTGCTCAGCAGCTGGGCAAGGTGTGGAGAGATGGGGGCAAGAGTTTACGGGGTCACCATCTCCCATTCCCCGTAGCGAGGAGCACCAGCCTGGCTTTCCATTTCTTGGCCAGCGTGTCCTGTCTGGGGCTTGGGGGTTCAGCAGAGCCCCCTGAGCCCGTGGCTGGTGCATCAGCCACTGGAGCAGCCGCATTTGATCTGATTGAGCATAATGAGCAGCGCGGGACCTCGGGAGATGCACCATCAGCACGATTAGCCACGTTCTCTGGGGAAAGGGCTACGCCGGGGAGATGGGAAGGATGACTGGTGATGGAGGAGTAGCAGATGGTCTCTCTCAAGGAGAACGCTGGGACAGTAATTACAAGAGACAAGAGGAGAGCTGCTGGCTCGCTCACAAGAATTTGTCCAAGCAATCATGGGAAGCACAAGCCTGTCCGGCGAGTGGGGAAGGGAGCGCGATGGGGGATGAAGACTTTTGCCCGTGGGCTCCCAGCACCCGGCCAGAGCCCACCCACCTCTCCAAGGGGGCACGGACTCTCCCTCCGCTTTGCACCATGCCTGCGACTCCCTCTTCACCAGGATAATTATGATTTAATACGCTTTAAACTCGGCTTGGCTTTCTCCTGCTCTACGTTGTCCAAAGGGGATCCCAACCACCACGCTGCTTGTCCCAGTCGTCCCCCAACAGGTCGGAGATCAAGAGGTGACTTTGCTTCTTGCTGCTTGTATGGGACAAGCTGTGCCAGGAAGGACAGTCTGTGACCTGGGAGCATCGCTTCCCAGGGAAGAAAAAAAAAATAAAAAAAGTAGAGAGCAAAGCTCACAGCTTGCAAGTGTTTTCCATCCTCTTTAGCTCAGCTGTGATTTTACGCCTTATTGCCCCTCTACCCCGTGCCCTCATTTTTCTACTCTACCATGACTCGTTATTCCCCTTGGAGTAGCTCCCTGCCAGCCAAAGCACGGAAAAGGTTAGAGAAGAGTTTAATTAGCGTTCCTCTCCCTCCCCGCCTGCTCCCCTGCGCCCGCTGGTGTCCCCGTGGCAGGGCTGGATGAGCAGGGGACACAGAAACGGAGCGGGGAGGGGGGCTGTGCCATCCCAGGGGGCTTTTACCGCGAGGGATCCCCCGCCTGTGTGAACCACTGGATGTTCTAGCTCTGCAATGCAGCCTGAGCAGTAGCTGAGACCTGCAGGTGATGAGGAAATCAGGGCTAATTAGAACTGCTAATTAGATCTCTGCTGAAACACGGCCTCTGCTCTGCGCCCACAGGCTGTGCTCCGAGATGGGTCCCTCCTGCTCCGAGGGGTCCTTTTGCTCCTGCCACCCCATTGGCGGCGCGTGTGCTGCACACATGCGAGACAAAAAAAAAATATTTTAAAAAACCAAAAACAAAATTAAAAAAAATCACTTTTGACAAGACCGAAGTATTTCGCATCATGCTCCTGCTGACTTGGGCAGAGCTGCAGCCCCAGGTCTGCCAAGGGCATGGAGCCAGGAATATCCAAGGGAGATCTACAGTGCTTCCCATTTATTGAGAAGTTATTTCCCATAATTATTCCCATTATTCCCCTCAGCCTGCGGGGAAGGAGCTGCCCGGGATGGCTCTGCACACCCCGGAGCGAGCCCAGCCACCCGTGTCTCCAGTGCTAGCCCAAGCAGGGCCAGCAGCGGCCAGGGGCACCCACCTGCTGGGACACCCCCACCTTGGGGATTTGTGAGGAGCAGAGCTGTGATTTTACTGCTGCGGGCTCTGCCAGAGGACTCTGCAGTGTGTCCGCCCAGCTCCAACACCAAAACCTTTTCCATAGAGCCCCGTCCTCCTCCGTGGCAGAGGAGCAGCAGCGCACAGCCCAGAGGGATGTCCCAGGGGATGCCGGGGACAGCCAGCTCCTGGCCCCGAGGAGCCGGCAGCACCAGCTCGAGCATTCCTCATCACAGAATGGTTTGGGGTGGAAGGGACCTCAAAGCCCATCCAGTGCCACCCCCTGCCCTGGGCAGGGACTCCTCCCACCAGACCAGGTTGCTCCAAGCCCCGTCCAACCTGGCCTTGAACCCCTCCAGGGATGGGGCAGCCACAGCTTCTCTGGGCAACCTGGGCCAGGGGCTCACCGCCCTCACAGCAAAGAATTTCTTCCTCAGATCTCATCTAAATCTCCCCTCTTCCAGTGTAAAACTGTTCCCCCTCGTCCTATTATTACTCTCCCTGATGAAGGGTCCCTAGGGAGCTGCAGTGGAGGAGCTGAGCTCCGACACTGCCCATCGCCTTCCCAGCAGCAGCAAACCCTTCGGTCAGCTCAGCCGCTCCTGGAAGGGCACTCAGCATGTGTATCTATCACCTCTGGGAGGGAGAGGATGACCTTGGAGCTCCTTAGAGCGGGGGTTTGAGTTCAAAAGCCCCCCAGGACTGCAAAGCGCAGACCCGCTGCCAGGACCATCGGTACTTTGGAGTTTGTAGGAAGGGGGGGGTTGTGCCACATTTATCCATCGAGGACACTCGGAACAGAGCCACATGGACGTTTCGGTGCTGCCACCACCAGTGTTCATTGTGCAGGATGCAGCATTGACCAAGGCAAACGTACCCTTGGGTCAATACCGTTTGCTATTTATACCAGCAGACCTTATTAGGAGTGCCAGATCAGGCTATAAGGCCCTGATTTACTGGAGCACTTAAGCCTGTGCCTAACTTTAAGTACACAAGCAGATCCATTGACTTCAGCGGTTTAAGGTTCGACATTTGTAAGTAACTTGCTGAACAAGGACCTACATTATTCATCCGAAACCCCGGGTAATGCATTCTTGGGAAATAACTGTAGCAAACTCTACAAATCCCTGCTGGAAGGACATCCTAAAGCCTTGGCTAGATAGAGAGATTAGCTGGGATTGCTTTGTAAACAGTGCGCTACAGAGAGATATATTTATTTTTATTTTTTTAAAAAAAAATCAGGCAGTGCAAAATTCAGACTTGCAGCAGGCCCGGCTCTGCCTCCTGGCTGGGTCTCGGGAGGGGGGACAACGGCAGCGCCGCAAAGCTTCTTAGCGCAGACCACAATGGGGATGATGCAATTAAGCAAACTAATTTAAGTGCAAACGTAGCTATCTCAGACCACAGACACTTGGGCAACACTAGCCACAGCTGCAGCCAGTTCAGCTCCTGTTACCGCCATACCAAGGTGACATAAAGCCATGTAGAGGTAAGACATCAGCATAAAACACTACCTGCAGAGGAAGCAGGCATCTCCCTGCTTCAGGGACACCCCCA
>VWZL01002762.1:279008-301207 GCA_013396915.1 Stercorarius parasiticus
GCACTCCAGATGTGGCCTCACCAGGGCAGAGTAGAGGGGGAGGATGACCTCCCTCCACCTGCTGGCCACACTCTTCTTGATGCCCCCCAGGATGCCATTGGCCTTCTTGGCCACAAGGGCACCTTGCTGGCTCATGGTCATCCTGTTGTCTACCAGGACTCCCAGGTCTCTTTCCACAGAGCTGCTCTCCAGCAGGTCAGCCCCCAACCTGTACTGGTGCGAGGGGTTATTCCTCCCCAGGTGCAGCACCCTACACTTGCTCAGAGCCTTTCCAGCACTTTTACAGCGTGTGTTAACCCCCCCTCTTTCCTCATCCAGAGGAATTTCCTCCAGGAGAGGTTTTGGATGGCTGGGAGGGAAAGGAGCAATGGTGCGGATGCATCCCGCTGGCCACACTGCTCTGTTTTGAGGGGACCAGAGCAGGGCATCTCTCTTTGCAAGGGACCTGGAGAGGCAGCCACCAGATCAGCACTTGCCCACGCAATGTTTTCTGTTACTGCAGCTGCAATTATCCCCTGCAAGTCGTCAGGAGCAACCTGTGCAGCACTCGCGGGGAAAAGCACCACGCATGCTTTGCTGCTGGCGGCCAGAAGACGGCTGGCAAAATGAGCTAAAATGGCATGGGTTTGAGCCATTTCATAAAATGTAATAGAGAATTATATCCCCGTTGTGCAATTCTACCAGATAGTCGGGGGAAAAAAAACCAAAACCAAACCAACAAAAAACTAGCCCCAGAAATCTGTTGAAAGGATCTTATTCCGCATTCAGCTGATGAGCAACCGGAGAAATCCTTGCCGCATCCAAGCGCGTTTGGTGGTGCCCTGTGAGATGTGGTGTTATACTTTTTTTTAATAGCTTTTCCATGCATCGCTCCACGTGGGTGACCGCCTCTAGGTGCGTGGATGGGGGTCCCTGTGCGTGTCCCTGCCCTGCGCCCTGTGCCGGAAAGCGGGAGCAGGAGGAAGACCGAGCCCTCCTCATCTTCCTTGCCGTGCTGCTGCTGGTGAGATCCAAGCAGGGAAGAGCCAAATGTTATGGATCCCTCAACCGCTGTTATTTGTCCCCGTGTGCATTGCTGGTATTTTGCATTAAAATATATGTTGTTAAATTTATGCCTTAATATATATATATGTGTAACATGGCTGAGTTACGGTTGCTGTGGGAACTATAACTTTCTTTTTTCCAAGAGGCTGTTATATGTCTTATTATGTTGTATCATCTGGAGGTTGGCTGGAAACAAGACTGCTGCTGTTAATCCTTCAGCGGGGAGGGCTGATTAAACCCAGCCATCCCCTCCTCGGGTCTGTAGCTGCACGCAGGGTCTGTATCACCTGCATGGGGACAGTCCTCCTAACATTGGCTCTAATTAGACTTCTTGTTTGGGACAGAGCGGCCAGATCCGGGCGTAAAGCATCAATGTGAGGTGGCTTTTCCTTGCTTACCTGGGGGGCATGAGGGTTGCTGGGACATGTCCAGCCTCGGTTGGGTTGGGGACCAGCCCCGCTGCTGCTCCCACCTCTCCCGTCCTCGCCGCAGAGACAAACAGGGCCAAGCTCCTGCTTCCCCCATGACGGCCGGGGCTTAGGCAGGATTGGGGCTGGGTCTCATCCCTGCCAGCCTGAGCCTCTCCATGAGGAGAACCAGGAGAAGGGCAGATCCCAAATCCTCTGGGATACAACCCCATGAAACCGCCCGACCTCCATCCCTGCCATCAGCGGAATGTGCCCAAGCCCCACGCCATGGGGTTCACTCCCGGGGGAGAAGCCTGTCCACAGTCCCTTCCATACCCGCCCCTGGCACGGGTCTGCAGCATCCGAGCCCTCCTGCCTTGCTGTGATGCTCGGGGAGCATCTTCACCCCCCCCATGCAGAGACGAGGCAGCACCTAGGGGGCACCGGGACGCTGCTGGGACACCCATCACACCAAACCGTGCTGAAAGCAGGATGCGCTCCCCAAACCCTGGCGCTGGGTCTTCCTAGAGCCTTGGCGGGGTTTGTTTGTGTTTTGTCCGCTGTGAGTCACCCACCGAGGTGGATGATTAAAGGCTTTAATGGGCCATGGAGCGGGTTGATTTGCTGGGAGGCTGCCGTAAAAAGATGGGAAGGCTGCTTAGCGCCTCGGTCACCGGAGGTATAAACAAAGGATGGATTTTGCTAGCACATGTCCACTCTCCTCGTAATGAAACGCAAATTGCTTGCTGAGAAACTGCTCCGGGATATAGATGTTTGTGAGAGGCTAAATGGGCCTCTTACCGTTTAAATATTTATTCCTTTTTCCTCCTGCTTATTTTTTTTAATTTGCAGAAGGCACCCATGTATAAAATCTTAGATGCACAATATTTAAAGGGAAGGGGAGTAATTCCTGGGTGGTAAATGCTGCCCTGGCTGGTGTCAGAGCTGTCTCCTGTGGTGCATTTGGGTGCGATGGGACCCATGGGGATGAAACTGCCGGCACCGAGAGGCAGCGCTGACTCCAACCCCCATTGGAGACGTGAGCAGCGGCCCCCAAATGGCACGTGGTGGGGGACACCCAGCAGTGCTGGAGGGATCCTTTGGCAGGTTGACGTGCCCCCAAGCTGGGTTGAGAGCTGCCAGACCCCAAACCCCACCTTTAACCTGGGTTTGGGGCTCCGGGAAGCCTCATGGCGCAAGAGGCTTGTCCTTTAGAGCATCGATCCCAGGTGGGCTCAGCCCTGCTGCCCAGGGGTGTTCCAGCCCAGAGCCACCCCATCACATCTCCCCATGGAGGGCAATGTCCCCCACGCTCTGAGGTGTTCTCTGGAGCATCGTGACTTCCCATCACTCTCCTGCCGGGGAGGAGTTTTGCCAGATATAAATAATCCTCCAACTGAGGCTGCAGGAAGGAGTTATTTACAGAGGAGGGATGAATCCCACTGCAGGGTGACGTTCCCCGCATGACTAATGGCTTTGGTAGCACTATTTTTGAGTCTGTCCCCACTGGGAGGAGGTCGAGAGGCAGGACATGGGATGAGGACAGGGCGGTTTGGAATGTCCTTGACCCTGAGCCCCCAGGAATGGACTGGTGAGAGCGTAGGAGGAAAATGGACAGGAGCAGAGGCTTCCCTTGGGCTTTGTCCGTACTGGTTTAGATTCCTCCCAGGTGACTTCTCAGCTTTCCCGCTGTCACTCAGCCTTCAAGAGCAGAGATTTCCTGATGAAATTAAAAGGAAAACTGGTATATTTGCTGCTTCAAGCCAGGGCCTCATTAAAGCTCACAGCAAAATCCCCACTCACTGGTGGGGTGAGGTTTTCTCCCCATCTCGTTACAGGGCAATAGCGCAAAATGAACCCAGCATAAACCCAAACCCAAAGGGTCAGATGAAGGTGTTGGAAGGTGAAGTCACGTCTTCCCTGGCTGCCCTGGTTGCAAACAAACAGCCTGGTCCTACCTGGGCAAGCCCTGCTTTGCTCCTGCTCGCACATCCTTCCTGCCCGCACAGCCCTCCCTGCCCGTGCATCCCTCCTGCCCAGCCACGACACGTGGGGCAGGCAGTGCACAAGCTTGATGGAAAAGTACTGCAGTGAAATGACAGAGATTTCCCTTCCACAATACTGATATTTTAAAGTTATTTATGTACTAAATGTACCAGGGTTGCTATTGTCTCTGCAGCTCCATTTATTGTAAGGCATGCGGCATGAATTTATCGAGGGCTTCGTGCTGGGGAGGGCTGCCTGCGCAGCACCAGCGCCGTGGGAAGGAGCGGTTGTGGCCGGCTCTGCCATTCCCGGTGCCCTTCCCACCTCTCCAGCACTGCCCGACCCTAGGCCAGGTGCTTACTGATGCTTCCACCAGGGCAAGTGCGGAAATCAAGGTTTGCTCTATAATTCGCTATTCAGCTGTAGTAAAAGGCAAGCGGAGGTTGAGAGGAGAGGCAAGGGAGCAGGGTGGCAGGGATGGGATGGTGACAACAGGACTGTGTCTGTGGACTAGTGCTCCCACTCCCGTCCTGGCCCTGGGACGGGAACAGGGTTGGGAGAACACCAAGGAGGGCACCTGAAAGCAGGGATGTTGTCGTGCTGCCTTCCCTCCCCGTGACTCAGTTTCCCCTTCTGCAGAATGGGGTGGCTGAGGTCCCTCAGGTGGCCACAGTGTTTGGCAGCCCCATGACAAAGGCACCTTGCCAGCCCTGTCCTGGGAGCCACCCTGCCCCAGCGCGCACGGAGCCAGGTCCCTGTCCCCAGTGCTTGTCCCAGCTCCGCTTTCTTTGGCACTACAAGTCGATCCCCCTCAAACAGCTGCATTTCCAGGAGCCCTGGCTGTTGGCGCTCGGGAGGACATCTCTCTGCTTTGCAGTTTACCTTCTGCTCTTCAGATGAGTTTATTCCTGCCCTTGAATGGCTATTTGGTTGGCAGGTCCCTGCCAGCCCGCTGTGCCTCCGCAGCCCCATCCCTGCTCCGCGCAGCCTCCCTCAGCCTCTCCTCCAGGCTTTTTCCCAGTGACTGGCTGGCCTGGGGAATCGCACCACCTGGTTTGATGCCACTCGCCTCTACCAATCCTTTGCCTTTTCTTCTGCCTGTTCCACATTATTAGTCTTTTTCTTCTTCTCCTCCCATGTTATTTATTACAATTTGCTTTTCTGACATTCTGTTGGGTTTTATTTTAATTGGCATCGCATGGTCGGGGATTTCACTCACATCATTTCAGCCCGAGTTTGCATTGACATTATTATGTTTCTTCTTCCCCTCCTGCTCGATTTTTCTCTGGAGCCAGCGCTGTTCCAGTGTTCGCCATCAAGGCTCGGGGACGGTGCTCTTTGGCCTTATTCCGGAGAGTTTGCCTGCCGCGACATGCAATCGCTCACAAACACATGCTTGGCCTCGGGCAAGCTCAGGCAGAACCCATTTTAGCATTTCTGGGCTGAGCTGAGGAAATGTTCCTGAGTCTGTAAGAGGAGCGGTTGCAGGGGCTGAGTCCCGGCTGGCAGCAGGAGACCTGCCTTG
This sequence comes from Stercorarius parasiticus, assembly GCA_013396915.1. Taxonomy (NCBI): domain Eukaryota; kingdom Metazoa; phylum Chordata; class Aves; order Charadriiformes; family Stercorariidae; genus Stercorarius; species Stercorarius parasiticus. Next base: position 283,971 of record VWZL01002762.1, read on the forward strand.
TACCAGACCCTGTGGAGTCAGCACCTTCTCTCTGCCCCACGTCCCTGCCACCAACGCCGAGGTAATGGTGCCTGTCTGCTCTGGCATCTGAGGAGGTAAAGGGCTCTCATGGACTGTTTTGGGTTGGAAGGGACCTTAAAGCCCATCCAGTGCCACCCCCTGCCCTGGCCAGGGACACCTCCCACCAGACCAGGTTGCTCCAAGCCCCATCCAACCTGGCCTTGAACCCCTCCAGGGATGGGGCAGCCACAGCTTCTCTGGGCAACCCCTGCCAGGGGCTCACCACCCTCACAGCAAAGAATTTCTTCCTCAGATCTCATCTAAATCTCCCCTCTTTCAGTTTAAAACCATTCCCCCTCATCCCATAGCTCCCCTCCCTGATCCAGAGTCCCTCCCCAACTTTCCTGGAGCCCCTTTAGGGACTGGAAGGGGTCAAAGGTCTCCCTGGAGCCTTCTCTTCTCCAGGCTGAACCCCCCCAGCTCTCTTAGCCTGTCCTCACAGCAGAGGGGCTCCAGCCCTCCCGGCATCTCCGTGGCCTTCTCTGGCCCTGCTCCAACAGGTCCATGTCCTCCTTATGTTGGAGGCCCCAGAGCTGGAGGCAGTACTCCAGGTGGGGTCTCACTACAGCAGAGCAGAGGGGGAGAATCACCACCCTCTCCCACTATTATTGAAGTTCACTGCCATGAGACAGGAACGATTGCTATCATCACAAAGGAGAGATCCAAATTCCCACACAATACTTCTTTAGCTTTAAGTCCAGCTGGTTGGGGTGCCCCACACAAGCAGGGGTCACCGGTGATCCCCCCAACCCTGGGGCACCCACCCCTTCCACAGCTGTGGTGGTTCATGTGCTGTGATCATCTGGTGCCACCTGGCTGCTCGCCTCCGGGTAGGTACCAGGAATGGCGAGAGGAGGAGGATGGGTGGGCAGGGATGCCACCTGAAGGCTCCAGGGTGTCTGTCCTTCTGGTCCTCACCTCCTGCATGTGCTTAAGAAGCCTGACATGCACCATGGCATCAGGTCCTTCCTCGCTAATGTTAATATCCAGCCCCGGAAAAACACCATAATTATACATAGCACAAGTTGTTTGGTCAGGGACACACAGGGATGTGACAAACCAGAGCGGGAAGGATATACCAGCAGTGATGCAGGTATCGGGCTGGTGCTTGAGTAGGGAAAAGCACATAGGTTCCCCAAATCCCTGCCTGGTGCATCATCTGCTCAATTAACAGTTGTCATTCATGGCCTATTCCCCTTGGTGGTGACCTGCTGGGGATGGACGGAGAGACTGAGCACTGCCTGGGACGTACCAGCCATCATGTAAAGCCTGGGGACAGCCTGAAGTGAGGGGAAGAGGGACCTTCGCAGCAAGAGCACAAACTCCTGGTGCCACCCAAGGCGCAGCCCTGCAGGAGCCTCCCAAAGCAGCAGCGAGACTCCCCATCAAATCACCCCAGCGCGTGTGAATTGATGGGGAGTGGAGAGGGGGCTTGTTGTGGCCACTTGTTATAATTTGAGAAACCCAACAACAATTTTTGTCGTTCAGACAGTCATTCTCTCACCCAGTGACCCCTCCCCACCTGGGAAGGGGAACTGGGGAAAAAACAAGGAAACACAAGGGTTGAAATATAAACAGATTTAAAAGGATAAGACTAGATAATTACCATCAATAACACTAAAGAACCAGTACTGATCCCAAAACAGATATAAAATAGACAAGGACTATGCCCAGCCCATTCCACCAGCAGGAGCCGTGCACTCCCCACAGGGACAGCCAGTGTGGGACCCTGCGAGCGCTGCGGCTGGGGGAGGAAGGGAAGGGCTCAGGGATCTGGCACCAGGGCAAGGAGTGCTCAGGATGGCAGCCAGCAAGGGAGAGAGCGCGCGAGCGAGAGAGAGAGCGAGAGAGAGAGCGAGAGAGCTCCTCAGCAAACTTTCTAATTTCTATGGAATGTGCCGTTCCTGGTACGAAATAACCCTGTTGGCAGCTTGGGTCAAGTGCCCGGGTCTTGCTCCTCGTCCCCGCACCTGGGGAGCTCGAAAACACTGAGACCTTGAAACCTGCACCCCAGAGCTGGCTGTAAAGTAAATATTTTCACAAATTCAGACACTCGGGTCATCTAAAAGTGCAGTTTTCCCGAGCATTAGAGGCGGAATTAGTCCTGTGTGGCTCAAACCAGGACACTGCCGCTGTCTGCAGGGGAGGACCACATTCATGTATCCCTGTGCCGGGCTTTGCTCTGGGGCCAGGCACCCACCGGCTGGGAGCAGGCTGAGCCCTGGTGTTGTGCTGGTTGTGGTGTCATGCCCAACTTGGGGCTGTGTCCAGGGGTGGAGGCTCTCAAGAAGGAGAACTCCACCACCACGCTGTGTAATCCTGCCTGCCGAGTGCGTCCTCCCAGCCAGAGCCTCCCACAAGCCTGCCAAATGGAGCTGGAGCCTCCTCCTACCCCAGATCCCGGCACTTCTGAGCTTGGCTGGAGACATCAGATTTTACCCTCAGTAAAAAAAAAAAAAAAANNNAAAAAAAAGAGAGAGAGAGAGAGATGGAGGATGCATGGAGGGAGCCAACAGGAAAAACACGATCAGACATCCGGAATACCAGAAAAACCTACAGTGTGGCATGTCTGAGCAGAACAGCATGTCGGTGCTAGCAGCCCAAGTGCTTCAGCTACCGGTAAGAAGGAGAGGGATCTCAGCACAGCGGCTAACGCGGGAACTGCGAGTCCCAGCTTCGTCAAGTACATCTGAGATCCACATTTAGACTCTCTGGGAAATGCTGGCTGAAAGGAAGATGGCACTAAATTTCCATTTGCAGTCACAGGGGTTTTGGGGAAATCAATCTCTTTAGAGCCCTTTGGAAACCTCGGCCTGATGGCTTTAAATATTTACTGTACTCCTGCGCACCAGGTCCCAAAATTACAGGGTACATACATTCTCCCAGGCAGCCAATTGGTACAAATGCTGTAAGCCCCCAAAACAGCCCATGCAGGTACTGATGAAAAAACAATCCTTAATAAGATCGTGATTTGCAATTGCGAAACTGTGAGAAGCTTTTGAATTCAGGGAAAAAAAAAAACCAGAAATAATTCTTGTGACTCCAGGGAGTTGGTGTCCTTCACATGGTGGGCTGGCCGTGTGAGCAGGACAAGGAAAGCTCAGGCCTCAGCCAGCTGTGCCCACTGCCTCCCACTGCGGTGATCAGCAACAGAAACACCCGCCTGGGATCGTCTCCTGGTGCTTCTGGGGTTTTGGATGACTCGGACAGGGAAACTGGACGGCAGAGATAATGCTCGTCCTGCTGTGTAGCTAATGACGCTGCCATCTCGGAGACTTTAAAGTGGCCGAAGTGAGCATTAGGAGTCTTTGGGATCCATCATTTTTTCTCTTAAGCGTAACAGCAGGTAACATCTATTTTTCCCCTTTTCAAGATGCCTCTGATGTCCCTGCCTGCCTCAGGGAGAGCCCTTAATCAAACCCTAAAAATTCAACAAGACACTTCAAAGGAAACTTTTCTCACTTTGTTATGGCCTCTCCCAAAGCGACCAACCCCTTTGTTCACTCCCTCACCCCACCAGCACGGGGAGTGAGGGCAAGACAGGAGCCTGCTCTGCTCTCCAGGCCACCAAAACCCATCATGATTGCTGTCATCTATTTCACCTACAACTAGAGCCCAAACGCCGCTGCTCATTGCAGCTCGGAGCCACCAGCAGCCCCAGGAGCCAGATGCCAAAGGTGCTGTCTCTCGTGGGCCAGAGGCACAGGAGACATCAGCGACCTACAGATCCATGGCTGGTGGCAAAAATCTTGTACTCCAGCTACAGCATGTTGGACAAGGCTGTCAGGAGCGTATCTGGATGGAAATGCCTAAAGGTGACCTGCAAGGAAAGCCTGGAGACTGAGCAGAGCACAGCAAGAACGTGTCCAGCACCTACCCGCACTGGCTGGTCTGCAGAGGAGGTGGCACGGGGATGTCCTGGTCTCAGTCTCCCAGCTAGACTGCCGTAGGTCCGTCAGTGAAGAACCCATCTTCATGTGTTTCAGAGGCACCTGATGATAGTGGAGGGTTTGAGCATCCTTATTCTTCCAGTCCAGAGAGGTCCTGAGAACAGCCAGAAGACACTTCAGTGGCTCATGAGGGACGTCCCGCTGAAGTCCTCCTGTTAACATGTAGCCTTCACACCTGAGGTGGGTCCCATCCCAGCAGACAGCTCTGGAGGATCCCCAGTGCTACCCTGCACCATGGTAGAGACTCAGACCAACCTGGAGGTCTCCAACTTTGAGATCAGCCTGAAATCAGCAGCAAAAGAGCTGCAGGTCACTCAGCAAGGAGTGCAACAACACGCCTGGTCAGTGAGACTATGGGTTAACCCCTGGGTGAGGAGGAGGATGCTGCGGGTTCACTAGTGTCCCCTGCACCGAGCAGCCGAAGGCAGCACCCCGGAGCACGGGGTTTGAGTTGGCTGGATCAGCCCCTGCAGTCCATCTCAGCCTTCGGCAGGACATCCCAGACCAGAAATGAGATCATTTGAGCAAGAACAGGCAAATGTGAAAGGGAGACAAAGTCTGGAGTGAATTCATTAATCATCTCAGGAGAGCTGACACATGCGCCGGGGTCCCTCCTGGCAGGGAGAGGACTGTGCCAGAATTGCTCCCTAAACAAACGACGCTGACTGGTGAGCACTGGGCTTTGTCCTAGGCACAAGAGGGCATGCCCTAACGCAGGTGATGCTGTGATGAGCACTAAGTCCTCCTCCACAGGGGAAAGCCCCCAGCAGAACCCCCTGCCTGGACTCAGGGCAGCAGCAGGACTCAGCCAGGACTCAGTAGTGCCCGCTGAGCGCTACTCGGACTGATCCCCACCGCTGGAAAGTAAAGGTGATAAATCTTACCTGGTGCTTGCTGGGCTGAAGGTTGGCTCCACATGAAGCCAGCAGGCAGGGTCTTGCTTCAGATATCCCTCACCATGTGGTCTGGAGCCTGGCTGCAGCCTCAAGTGCCCCAAGGTGCATGAGGATTGCTGCAGAGCATGGAGAAAGCGCAGAGATTTTTAAAAAAAAAAAAAAAAAAAAGAGATGGATGGTTTTGTGAAGGAGGTCTGGACTGGATTCAGCTGTTTGTTTAGCCAGGCCAACACCGCATCTACTGCTGCCTGAGCAAATAGCCTGCTTGATATGTCCCCAGGGGAAAGGGCTGAAACATCCTGAAGGCTCACCCCAGCATTTTACCAAAATGTTTATTCCTGGTCGCTAAAATGTGCTGCTGGGCAGGCTGTAGCAGGTGGTCAGCAAGGTTCTGACCAACCAAGCTGCTCCGTACAACAGCAAGCTCTTCAAACTCGCCCCCCTGCTCCGGGTGCCTCCCCAGGGCCATCGCCACCCTGACCACAGGGTTGATACCCCAGTTCTGCAGCCACCCGGGGCCACAGACAGCTGGTGGGACAGGGAGGGACACAGCCATCGATGGAGGTGGCCCACGGACCAGTGACTGCTTTGCAGAGTCAAAGTTTAAACCTAAACAAGTGCTGGGTCTCATTCGCCAGCTCTGAACCCCAGGGAGGCCGCATTGCCAGGCCTTCCTCCTTAATTTGAGGGGCTAGCAACAGTTTGTGGATTTTTTTCCTCCAATGCCAACGGAGATTTTCACGTTGAGACCCACAAAGGTTCATTGCTGCTTCCCAGACAGAAATTTCCAGGAGATGCACACAGGGAGCACCAAACCCACTGCGCCTTTAGGGTTTGACCCGTTTCCCTGAAGGTCCTGCAGATGTGGAGGTGGGTGGCCCTGGGTCATCCCAGGGTACGTGTCCAACACCGCTCCAACACCCTGAGCTTTACCAAGGTACCAGAACCATGAAATCCACAGCAAAACCATTGCTGATGTTGCTATCAATTTCAACAAGCATCTCCAACACATTTGGAAGCTAGAAAACATGGAACAGCCAGAATATAACATATACAGCCAGCATCTAACACACTTTCTGGTAAATAACACTGGGATTTAGGCTCAGTTGTACAAAATGCAGAACTGTATAAATGCCTGACAGCTATCATGATCACTGAGACCCCCTGAAGAAACCAGCTGGGAAACTCACTGCCTCTGTTTCAAAGTTGGCTTATTGATAAAAAAAAAGAAAAACGGAAGAAACATTAGAAGAAACCCCCAACAGTAAAGCCCCAGCTTCGTTCAGCCTGGCTCTTTCCCCAGCACTACAAGCGGGGCAGCAAAGGAAGGTGACGTGGAACCGGAGTGGCGCTGGAGCCCTGCCCGTCCCCAGAACCACCTCACCCATCGCTGCCCTTCCCACGGCTCCAGCTGCCTGCCGCCTGCCTCCCAGCCAGCGCTAATCTCGATTTTAAGGCTGAGGCCTCAAACAAGGGGACAAGGTAAAAGCCACATCGGCAAAGAAGATAGAAACACAAGGGGTGGGTTCAAGCAAGTTGCAGAGATCTCACCCAGCTAGGACACACCTTCTTTGCGGAGCTATCGACATGCACCGCCCAGCACATCTGCAGGGATTTCCCAGCCACATGCGGCAATTTGGGGATGGCAGCAGAGACCCAGCTTCCCATGGGCTTGCACCATGTGTTTGCCACGGCACAGGGACAGGACACTGTGCTGGGCAGCCCCAGCACCGGGCATCTCCAGCAAAAGTAGAGCAAGTTTTCATGCACCGAGGATCAGAGCAAGCCCCGCTCTGCAGTCAGAGCCCTCGGGTCCAGAGAGCCAGGAAAAAAAATAACAGGCTTAGCAAAGACTAATTAGGGACAATGCGAGCTCCTCTATAGTCAATAAAGTTTTGCTATTAACTGTTATGAGGGCTAGATTTTACCCAAGGAGATTTCCTGTTAAAAAACAGCTTAATTAAAGCAGGTAGAAAGTCCTTGTAGGGCTCCCTACTCCCACCCCAGCAGCCAAGGCAGTCAGGTTACAAACATGCTGCCTCACAGACCTGGAACGGGAATCGAGGGGAGATAAAAGGGGCAGAGAGAGCCCAGGGGCTCCGCTTACACGTGGGAGCAGGGAGATGGTTCCTTCATGCAGAACTAGAAACACCAGAACACAGCATCATCCCCATTCCATTCCATTCCATTCCATTCCATTCCATTCCATCTTGCCCTACCCCAGCATCCCCCACCGAGAAAAGCCCTTCCAGCTCCTGTCCTCGCTCTCCACCACTTTGTAACCACCTGGTCTCCCCCAGCAGCCCTTCATTTCTTTAATTGATTTCTCTTCCTGCAGATATTTTCAGCACCTGCTGTACCCAGATTGTTTGCTTTCTGGTGGAAGCAGGCAGCCCTGCTCTCGTCTGTCGGGGTAGACACAAGCCGAAGCCAGCAGGGTCCAGCCCAGCTCTCTTCAAGCTGGCCAATAGCTCTATCTAGCTGGAATAAGGGAGCCAAATTCAAAAAAAGCTCCTTTTATCCTTGCCCTGCTGCAGACCAGAGGGTTTGGATGTGCCAAGAGCTCCACTTGTGCTGTGGTCCCCCCCAGCAGCAGCCCCAGGGTTTCAGGCTCGTGGGGTGCAAACTTGCCCTGTCGCTGAGCGATTGAGTGCTCCTCTCCCTCTGGACCAGAGAAAACCCTGCTTTGTCTCCAGCCTGGAAAAGCGTGAACTCCCAAGGCTTACATTGGCACAGGGAGTGGTTGCCGCAAAGCTCCAGTTGGGATGTTTGGACTGAGGATTTGGAGGGAATATTTTGCATTAATCAAATAAATGCATCGTGTGAGGCGATTTTCCATTTAAGTGTCTGAGACAGATGCTAACTGAATGATTGGCATGACAGGAGCAGCATGGTCTGGGTGTAGAGGGCACGGGAAGCAGTGGCGAGGCTCCCAGGCTGCGAGCTGTCTGCTTGGTCCCTGTGCCAGGCCACCCACCGAGGACGGAGCCTCAATTAAGTCCTGATAAATCCATGTAGAAAAAGGTAATTCTTCAAACTCACTGCTCGAACTGAGGAGTAGGAAGGGTGCTCTTCTTTGCAAGACCTCAAAATCCACTGTCCAACGTGTAGTCATCTCTTACCAAGAGCCCAAAATAATTAATCCAGCTCTAAGTTTTCACGTAAACCAAGAGGTTTTTTGGCACTTGCTTTCCCCTGTTTGCTTTCACAGAGGAGCCTTTCCTGGTGGAATAAAGTTAAGCCGCTGGGATTTAATGCTCCTGAATGCAATGAATAAGGGTGGCTTGAATTGGTGCCTGAGCTGCTTATTGCATGAGTGGCAGCCAGATACGGCGGGCAGAGGTGAGAGAGCCGAGCTTAGGGTGATAAAATAGTTCATTTGGGATAAGCATCCAGCAGGACAGGAGTTGGGCTAATCCTCCCCTGCACTTGCTGCTCCTGCAAGCAGGAGTAGGAACATGGCGAGAGCGGGATTTCGTGTAGCGGTGTGGGGTCTTTCCAGGAAATACTCAGAAAATACAGTTTCCTAAGCACATCTGGGAGCTTGGGGAGACTTGAAAATACAAAATAATTGCTGGAAAGAAATCTGAAAATGATAGGTCCTTTTTCTGCGTAGCGTTACACTTCACTTCTCCTGATGGAGAGTTCAAGAGCCAGCTCTTTTTCCTCTTTTCAATTAACTCCTATGACTACATACATTTGAGAAAAGCTTCCATTAGTCACAGTTGCTTTCCTACTCATCCTTCATGCCTTTAAGCTACAAGACCAGGCTAACAGGTACCCGTATAAAACAGATTTCACGATGACAAATATTTCCCTAAGTCCAGCTATGATCTGAACATTGTTATGTCTGCATAGCGTTATCGCTTTCCGAGAAGTCACTATTAGCGCAAATGCAGAAAATAATGATTTGGGACAGACACCTAATATCAAACAAATCCTCGCGCCAACTCCTACCATCTCCGGTTGACAGTGAAGAGCACCAGGCCATGAACGAGCACCATCAGCAAGATGATCCCTTCCAATTATCTGGAACTTGAAAGGCCTGGCAGAGGGTATCTGCGCAGTGGGAAACTCCGGTCTCCCACAAAACAGCATGAGCCATCTCTGCACCCCTTCTGATCTTGAAGTTGCCCCAGCTGTGGGCTGCTGTCGGCATGAGGACCTGAGCAAGTTTCCCATCAAGGCTTGTACTTGAAAGGTTTCCATAGTTGCTTCCTGGGGAAGACTGTGTTTCAGTGTAAAGCCTGTATGACGGGCAACAAATCCACCTTCTGCGACCACAGGGGTGGTCTTTTGCCTTTCCCAGGCATGAAAAACTCATGGTGAAAGGGAACTCTAAGAATGGGCAGCTCAGCAGCTGGAAACGAGGGAGGAAAAGCACCGGGAACACCTGACGAGCCAGCGCTTGGCAAAAGCCGCCTGAGCAGCTCTGTTCCAATGAGTTATCATTTGCCCTTGGTCTGAAAAGCAAGCAACATATTTTTCTCTTCCCGGCTTGCCTGCCCGCGTGGGGAAATGCAGGCGCGGAGACAAGCGGGGAGAAGAGCATCCGTGCCAAGGTGGGTGCCCGGGCTGCGGTGCCTGCGAGCCACTCCAGCTGCATGGTCTGTGGTGGAGCAAGCTGCCCAGAGCTGGCACTGTTTGCAAACAGGAGGATCTGTTGGCTCCCCGTGTGGCACAGGCTGTTCCCCCTTCCCCGCTTGTTTCGCTGGCACCTCAGCCCACGGTCCTGGCGTGACACCCCGCTGGGCACACTGCCACCCCGGCAGATGGGCGTCATTGTGGAGTTACAGGAGGAACAGCACGCACGTCAATTGTTGGTGTGTTAGAGGGAGGATTTATGTGCAGGAATGATAAAACAGCAGCTCATGCAGTGCCCCGACCTCTCCAGTAAAGGAGCCGAGCCGCTGAATGCCCAGGTGGGATGAACGCTGTGAAGCCACCATTGGCTCCCTGTGCCACCATAGGGCAGTTGGGGGCGTGGCAGGGACTGGGAGCCAACTGGGAGCACAGGTACTACCATGCATCTCCATGCTACTGGCTCTCTGCTAGAGAAATCACTGCACAGAATCATGGAATCACAGAATGGTTTGGGTTGGAAGGGACCTTAAAGCCCATCCAGTGTCACCCCCTGCCCTGGGCAGGGACACCTCCTGCCAGACCAGGTTGCTCCAAGCCCCATCCAACCTGGCCTTGAACCCCTCCAGGGATGGGGCAGCCACAGCTTCTCTGGGCAACCTGGGCCAGGGGCTCACCGCCCTCACAGCAGAGAATTTCTTCCTGATATCTCATCTAAATCTCCCCTCTTTCAGTTTAAAACCAACCTCGTCCCATGGCTCCCCTCCCTGATCCGGAGTCCCTCCCCAACTTTCCTGGAGCCCCTTTAGGGACTGGAAGGGGCTTGAAGGTCTCCCCAGAGCCTTCTCTTCTCCAGGCTGAACCCCCCCAACTCTCTCAGCCTGTCCTCACAGCAGAGGGGCTCCAGCCCTCCCAGCATCTCCGTGGTCTCCTCTGGCCCTGCTCCAACAGGTCCATGTCCTTCCCGTGCTGAGGACTCCAGAGCTGGACACAGCACTGCAGAGGGGTCTCCCCAGAGCGGAGCAAAGGGGGAGAATCACCTCCGTCAATCTTGAAGCCCTGTAGCTCTTTCCTGAGAGCTCAGTCCTCCCCTGGAAGGAGCCACAGGCACTGCCATGGTTTCCATGTCAAGGGAATATGAGCATCGTTCTCTGCTCCAGCAGAGCTTTTCATCGATGGCTACAGCCCATCCTGATGCTGTGCAGAACATGTTCGGCATTGGCCTCTTCCATTATTGCAGCTTAACAGCTGGATCTGAGGAGTGACCTCAAAATAACAAAAGGGACATGCTGTGAAGTTCCTATATGAAACAACAATAAAAACCCCAACTTTATTGCTGTTACTAAAAGTACTAACAGCAGCACTTTGTTCAAGCTGAGTTTTAAGGCCAGGGTTTTAAAGCATGCCCAGTGGGATACGTGCCAGTAGTGCATGGCATCGCAGCTCTGTGAGGCTCCTCTGAAAATACCGCCCCCAAATTCTTGAGAACTGCCTGCCATTTTGTCTCCTTCTGCATTTTTTATGTCACTCTTAATTTGTGCAATGAAAAAAAAAAATTGACTTTGTGTCCCTTTGTGCCAGTGTATTACTCCTGCAGATGTAGGACCATTGTATTCCAGTGAAAAGGGTTAAATAGATTTTGAGACTTCATGAGCAAACAAAATCGGCCACCTAACCTTGGAAGTGCTACTTGCCACCTCTCTCTGCTCATATTTTCTGCCCATTTAAGTGTGTTTTTAGGTACCTGGTCATATCTACACGGCAAGTAAAGATCTAATGACAAGGCATGCCAGGTCCCTGTGCTTGCTGAGCTACGCTAGCAGAATATCACCGGCAGGGAAGAGGAGTGCAGAGGCTTCGCTGAGCATTATCACATCAGATGGAAACTCTTCTGAGTACCCTGGAGATGCGCTGTCCTTGCCAGAGCACTGCAAAGTCCGCATGGCCACGTCTTTGCTGCGGTTGCTTCCTTGCAAGCTAATTTTTGTCTCCGCTGTGGAGACGGCCCCTGGTCCACCAGCTTGACGTGCCATTGCTCCTGCCCAAGGGTTTCTGCAAACACTGCTGCTTACCCATCGTCCTGTGCAATTTTTGCTGGAGAAAGATGCCTTCCCTTCTCCAGGGAACTGTGGCCAAATGGGTGGGGAACCCCAAATTATTTGGAACTGTTTTTTGTTTCCTAGACCACATGCTCTTCTCCTTCAAGTGCTTTTTCATGTTTTTGAATGAAAACCCGTGCAGCACCTCAAGCAGTGTGGGCGTGACTGTCTCCCCATTTGTAAGCAAATAAAACTGGGCTTGAGCCTGAATGTCCCTTGTTCGCTCATCAGTGTGCATATGTATGTATGGATATAATACTGTTTTTTAGTGTGTTTTTTTTTTTCCAGGCTGGTTTTGAGTCTTGTGGTACACCAAGGACTTGTGGCCAGATCTTCAGCAGCTCAGAGGGGAGCTCAGGAGGAGAAGGAAAGGGGCAGGGGCAGAGGCAGGCGAATTTTCCCCTGTGGGTCACGCTGTTTGGAACCACGAATTCCACCCCACTTCTTTGGTCCTCTCCTGCACAAACAGGACAAGCTCACCAAACGGCTGGGGTGAGTCTTAAGATAAAAACAAAAACTGGGAGAACTGGTGAGGAAAGCAAGCTGTGCACAGCGGTGCTCCCGGCAACCTCAGATCTAGCCTTGTATGAGCAGAATAAGACCCATTTTCCACTTTTATCAAAGCTCTGTGCAGTGCATGAGATAAAATAGGATAATAAAAATGTGCCCTGGTTTTCATTTTTGCAGTGAGGATAAGCAAGGTGAGAAGGTTGTACCATGCAGAGGGCATGGAGAAAAGCTGACTCTCAATCCCAGAATCGTAGAATGGTTTGGGTTGGAAGGGACCTTAAAGATCATCTCGTTCCAACCCCCCTGCCCTGGGCAGGGACACCTCCCACCAGACCAGGTTGCTCCGAGCCCTGTCCAACCTGGCCTTGAATACCTCCAGGGATGACTCTGCACGATTCAGAGTTCAGCTTTGCTTCTGCACTTCAACTTTGCTTACGTTTTCACCTTCCAATTTTTGTGCACCGTCACACCAGGGAATGGAGGGGCAGATGCAATTCAAAAGCCAGAACATGTCCCAAAAGTTACACATGACTCTAAGTCTTTTTTCTTAGTGTCACAATAGCTTAGAGTTCAACTCATGCCAAGGAGCCGGCATTGTTGTCATCCATCAGCCAGGAATGCCCTGCAAAGGTAGCAAAGCACATGAGAACAAGGAGCTGGAAAGAGCCTTGGTGTTGGGGTGGATGTAACCAAGGACCTTCTGAAAACACGGGGCTACATCAAAACAACCCTGAAGTGGTCCTGTCATGCCCACAGAAAATGAACATGCCCTGTGGCTACACACTCTCAACACTGAGGACCCAATATGTCATGACCCTCAAACACTATAACCAGGGGATTTCCAAGTCTTATAGGAAACCATCGGCACCTATTCCCTTAACGCAATTATTGCTGACTGCTCTTAAAAACAGACCCAGTGTTATCTTGCTTTTTAAGACACAATTACCCCAATCATCCCTTCAGTAACACCTAGGTGGGCAAAAGCTGAGGAGCTCACCCCGGTATTTGCTTCTGGATGCTGCACTGAACAGAGCCCTTTGCCATTTTGGTTTGGTTCCTCTGATCCACTGGCAAAGGAGGCCCGCTCTGTGCAGCCTCAGTGCCCAGGCATTTGGCTGAAGAGACTTGCAGGCTCTCTACAGCTTTATGTGTCCTCACGGAAAGCTTGAGAAGATGAACGGATCATTTCTCTTGCAAGTGCTTATTAAAAATGTGAAATGCATGATGATTGCCTGCCAACTGTCCAATTACTATTTCTGCCCGCGACACAGAGGGATGGTGAGACCATCTCCCAGCCAGGCACGGTGCAAATCGAAGAAGCACAAATTCTCTTATTTCTGCGGGGTTGGAGCTTCTGGCCGAGGACTAGCAGTGCTGGATGGACTTGTTCTCCTCCAACACGAGTAACTGGCACAAGGGATTGTCAGCACTCAGAAGCTGAATAAATGAGCAAATTTAGATTGGAAAAGGAAGGGGAAGCCTGTTAGATCTTGAATATAGATATCATAGTATCTTGGTAGATACTATGCGAGTTTTAGCTGCTTTTCCTTAATGAAGAAGCTGTACCCGAGCCAGGGAGGAGCCCTGCCGTGCCCTCTGCTTGTGCACGGAGGGTAGCTGGGTTTTCGTAATTTGTTTCTGCCCTAGGGATTCTCCATTTCTTTGGCCAGGTGGGTTTGGAATATCTCCAGAGAAGGAGACTCCACAGCCTCTCTGGGCAGCCTGTTCCAGTGCTCTGGCACCCTCAAAGCAAAGAAGTTTTACTTCATGTTGAGATGGAATTTCCCATGTTCCAGTTTGTGCCCGTTGCCCCTTGTCCTGTCACTGGGCACCACTGAAAAGAGCCTGGCCCCGTCGTCTTGCTACATGCCCTTTAGCTATTGCTGAGCATTGATGAGATCCCCTCTCAGTCTGCTCTTCTGCAGGCTGAACAGCCCCAGGGCTCTCAGCCTTTTCTCTTCAGAGAGGTGCTCCAGTCCCTTGATCATCTTAAGCCCCAACACACATCCCACCAAAGGCCTGTTGGCATTTTGAGATGGGAGGAGTTCAGTACATTTCCTACCACCACTGCTACCAACAGACAGTTATTTCCAATCAGCAGAAGATCCACAAGCAGGTCAAGCTTGGACCATCTCTCAGATGGGGCTGGCTGGGGAGCAGGAGCTGTGGAACACAGGCATCAGGACAGCAGAGCTTTCCCCCCACTGAACACTACTGAGTAAACCCAAGACTTTGCTGGGCTCTAAGGAAGCAGAAAAAACAAGCTATGATGTGCCTAGCCTTGACTTTCACCCATGACGGGTAGGAGCGGAGCCAGCCCAGATGCTGTGGTCCCCTCAGGTCCATCTTGGGACAGCAGAGCTGTTTGAATGGGACACAACAGAGCTGCGAAGGGGGTTGGAGGAGCTGTGGCTTGGGGCTGGTGTTTCTTGGCTGTTTTCCCAAGCCAATGGCAACACAGCAGGGCTGTCCTTTCCTCTGTCAGTTCCTACCCATTGCAGCTGCATCATGTCAACTCAACAAGAAAGAGTCCCCCATCCAAGGGCTCTGCGCCTGGGATCTGGTCATCCCCAAGGGAAGCTGCAGTCCAAAGCGCTGGAGGTGGTCCGGCTTTAAACACTGCTTGGAGACCGTCACAGTGTCACCACTGATGGGAATGTTCCACGCACCATCCTTTCCACTGGAGATGGCCAGGAATAGCTGGGGGATGCAGGTCTGATTTTCAGTTGAACATCGCCCAGGATGGCCCATCCACCTCTCTCTCTATTCGGCCATGCATGCCCCAAAGTTTCAGGCACTTTTCCCAGGTCTGCTAACAGTTCTTGGCAAAGAGCTGGCTCCCGCTGCTGGCTGGCTGCAGTTTTTTACATCTGCAGATTTCTGCTTTTACAGCCTCGCAGACATTGCACCGTGCTGCGCTTGTATCAATTCTGGAGGTAGTCATTAGTTGCAGTTGCCTGGGGAAGGCTGCTGAGCTCAGCACTATTAGATTTATTACGTGGTCAATCTCATAACACAAGCTATAAACTCAGATGCCTTAACTCCGGTCCTCCATTTGTCAGACCATTAAATCTATGGAGAGATCACGGTCCTCCGTAACAGTGCAGTCAGTCCTGCTGGGGGGCCAGGGATGGATGGAGCGACCCCTCCACCTGCAGTGCCTTCTTCAGCCAAAATCCTCCTCCTCAACAGTTCTGGAAACTCTTTTTTTTGGCTGGCAAGTAGGCATTAAGGTCCTCACATGGGAATAATCCTGCAGGAGTGGATCCTGAGAGATGAAGGAGTTGTCAAGCAGTGAAAGCAGCTGGGTAGACCGGAGAGTTCAGATGCATCAGTGCTTATGTGGGGAAGATGCATGTCAAGAAGGAAGAAGCCTGTCAATAAAGACTTTTGCTATTAAATATTCTCATTTCTCTTTGCACTGTTTGTGCCTGAACCCCTTTGTGTCTCTGCCAGGCTCCTATTTGGGGCTTTTTGCTCTTGCACGGTGATGGTGAATCCCTCACTGAACCCCCCAAAGAAGCACAGCCCTCTGCCCCGGCCAGCTCGGTGTTGCCAAGCATCTTCAGTAGTTAGCCACACCAGCTTCCGGAGTTCTCAGGCCTTGTCTGATTTTGAACATATTTTAGCTTAAAATATGCTTATTTTGGCTTTAATAATTTTTGAAAAAATTATTTAAGAAACTTTCGCTATAACTACACTTTCTCTAGGGTCAGATGACTCGCGCAGCTTGTCTGAGCTGCGGACTGGTCAGGCATCTTTTGTCTATCCTGTCCTTTTGGGTTTATTTTAGTTATATTATTACTGACTTCTTTTAGCTTAAGTTTTACTTAGCTTTGTGCAATTGCATGATTTTCCCCTCCATTAAAGAACTCATAACATACAGAGAGAAGTTCAAACAAACCTTAATAATCGTGGCACAACGAAGTGCATACACCAATGGGAGTGGGGAGAGGGTAACATATAAACAAGCATGAATTAGAAATGTATAAAAATAACCCTAAATGAACCCAAAACTAAAGGGGGACGGCTCCCGCTGTGCTCCTCCAGGCAAAGCCCGTGGGAACCTGACGGCTCACTGTGACACGGGGTTGGAAGGGGGAGAATTAACACCGGGGAAAGGATGGAGACATGGGACTAGGGCTTCGTTACCCTTTTCTTCTGCTTTGTACCTCCAAAGCAGAAGAGATGTGACTGCTGGTAAAGCAGCTCTGTGAGTGACAGTTTGTGATGCGCTTCACTGGTGCCAGAGTTTAATCATTTTTATTTCTTTGAGCTGAAAATTAAGAGAAAAATCACCACACTCCCTTAGTTTGGGACACCCACCCCCCCCACCACCCAACCAGCTGGGTCTGGTTTTGGTTTCTAATTAAACTCACCCTTTTGGATGGGAGTGAGAGGACACGTTTTAATTGGGGAGGGAGCAGGAGATTCTTTCCAGGCTGGTTGCCGGCAAGGAGGAGTTTTGTTCCTGCTGGAAGGGAGCAGCTTGATGAAGCTGTGAGCAACCAAGGAAAGGCAGAGGCATTCACAGTCCCCCCCCGGCACGCTCCTTTATCCTGACAGCTGGAAATGGCCTCAGTTTAAACATGGTTAGCTTTTTTTTTTTCCTAAGGAGCATAAATCTCTGTGAAGATGGTGCCATCTGTCCCCATGAGTACATAGGCAGTGATGCCTATCCCTCCCCACGGTGGCTTTGGACAGAGGGGGAGAGTCTGTCACAAAAGTGCGCGGTGACAGCAGACCTGACTGGGTAAGAAATATTCCCAGATAAGGTTTTCCCAGGGCAGAGCGAGATGAGTATCGCTGGCATACAAGGACTGCAGGAAGAGCTGCCATATCCCTGGAGGGTGCTTTCCCTCGGGGACAGGGCACAGCCACTGTGGAGGTGCCATCAGAGCCCTGGCTTTGCGTCTGCGCTGTGGGGAAAGGCCCTGCTATGTGGGGTAGAGGCATGTCTCAAACGAAAAGGGAAACGGGGGAAAAAAAAGGGAAAAGAAAAAAAATGGAAAAGGGAAAAAAAATGGGAAAGGGAAAAAGAGGGGAAAGGGGGCAGAAGAGAAAAGGGAAAAGAGAAAAGGGAAAAAGGAAAAGAGAAAATAAAATATAAAATAAAATATAAAATAAAATAATAAAGAAAA
>VWZL01002762.1:301216-365589 GCA_013396915.1 Stercorarius parasiticus
AGAAAAGAAAAGAAAAGAAAAGAAAAGAAAAGAAAAGAAAAGAAAAGAAAAGAAAAGAAAAGAAAAGAAAAGAAAGAAAAGAAAAAAGAAAACAAAAACGGAAGGCCCAGCAAAGCAAAATTAGCTGATTAGCACCTGTCTCCCCCTGATACCTAACTAAAGCCACAGCGGCAGGATGTGTCACGGTGAGCAGCGCCTGCCCAGGCCCATGAGCGATGGGGTGCTCGGCCCCCTCGAGACTCGCTTTCTACAGGCTGGGAGTTTGCAGACAGACACACAGACCTGCACTGCTGTCCCGTGCAATCCAGGTAAGGAAGGGCTTTGGGAAGTGGGTCTCCAGAGGGGCTTTGCGATGCGTCAGCCTGGCCCCTGGCTGGGAGATGCTGCCGTGCTCCGAGGAGCGGCGCTCAAAAAAATTGCATCCCATAAGCCCAAAACTCCTGAATGAGAGAAACTCATTTAGTTCAAATCTAGAAAACTAGATTTACCTCCTGGCTACAAAGGGTCTGCCACCAAGTCCTCCTCCCAAGGCTTGCTCGAAAACCCAAGGGGACAAGAGTGCCTTTGGCGAGAGATTGCCTGAAATGCGAGGAGGGTTGGTTTTTTTTTAATTAAAAACATGACTTTTTAATTCTAAACTAAACATCCAGAGTCTCCTTCCACCTGATGAATGGCAGGTGCTGCGTCTTACTCCACTGGCTTGGCTTTTCATGTAAATATTTCCCACGGAGGACATACTTGGGTTAAGAAGACTAAATGGTTTTGATGCACACGTGTCTTCCTGCTCCTGGACAAGATGCACCCAGGACGCCCGAAGTCACTGGTGGTGATGGGAGCGGTGGGACTGGAAAATTCCGCACACCTCCTCATTCCGGTGGTCCCAACAGAGGATGCTGCCAGCATCTCCCACCCCGCAAAACGATAATGCAGAGCATCCCTAAGGCAATTACAGCCCGGAGATAACACGTAATTTGCAATGTTGCTGTAAATTGACAGCTTTGTGTGCAACAAGATAACACCTTGTACTAACGAACGTGTGATTTATAAGCCGATGGGTCCAACAGCGTTTTTACAGTGACACAAGAGCCCGCATAAGGGCAGATGAGGGGCACGTGTTACCTGGGCCTGATCTCGCAGCACATCTGCCCGCGCTGCAGCAGAAACTGCTGGGCTGTGGGTTATCACCGTCGGTAGGAGAGACAGTTCGGCATTGAATCGACTGTATCTGATAAGTTTAAGTCAATCTCTGAATTTCTAATTAGGGGATTAGCCAGAAAAAGGATTTCCTTGCAGAACACTTAATCGTTGTTTTGCTAATTGTCAAGGATCAGGAGTAAGGACCTGCTGTTGCATATTAGTAGCAGCATTAGATGCTAGTGCAGCTGGTTGAATAAGGACGTTATCACTCTCTTAAAATAACTGACGTGACAAAGCCCCAATATTTTCATTTTTTTCATGAAATGCGATGCTCCGTTTCCCTAGGTTTTGTTTTCAAAATCGGAAACATTTTCATAATTTCCGAAATGCAGTATAGTAACAGCACAATTTCCTCTAAAACAAAAGCTGGATCTCTTCCAAGTCATTCAACTTCCAAAAGTTTGAATTCTCCAGTTTAAAAAAAAAATAAATAAAAATTCTGTCTGAGCACTTCTAACGAGAGTAGCACAATTGTACTTAGCCTGCCACTTGGGATTGCTCAGTACGGTGGCTTGATTCATGGGGGAAATTAACTTGTTTAAAAGTAACAGTTTTTAATAGAAACGTTCTGCTGACTGTTCTCCTTGCACGTTTAGCTGGAATCTCTTTCGGCATAACATCAGGTCCTGGAGGCTGGGATGAGCTCCGTGCTCCTCTCCCACTTAGTGCATCCTGCCCCCAGCCTGCTACAGCAACAGATACCAAGAAGTCTACTGTAATTGTGTTGTTTTTTTTTTTTAAAAACTATTTAAAGTCTTGAAAACTTCCAAAGTCAGCACTTGAAGAAACACGAAATGCAATAAATTAATGAGAAACAGAGAATGAATCATTAAAATTGCATCACTGCAACGTGTTCCTCATCGCATCTCCCTTAATGTTCCCACAGTCGGAACAATTGATTAAGAAAAACACCGCAGTACCCTAAAAATTGGAAACAGTTAAGAAGAAACAGGATTAGCAAAGTCTTACAGGAAAGGTCAATTATTTCTCCCAATTTATTGTTAACCTGACATCTGTAAACAAATCACTAGAGAAACTCCCCGAAGACTACACTCTGTCCAACAAGACATCCTAATTAATGAGGATGCGCTATGCAAACACAAACAGAAGCAAGGAGAGATAATATCTAAACCGAACCTTAAAAAGATACAGTGGAAATGGTTACCCAGGAGGTTGCGGGAGATCAATAAATGAGAAGAAGGTTCAGAAGAGTCAGAATCCGCCACGGGGTAGAGGCGAACAATCTTTGCGGTTATCAGAGCTAAGGTGGCAAAATGAATTAAATGAGTTCAGAGAGGGCTTAGTGAGACTGGCTTAAAAATGAAAGAGGGCTGCGATGGTCTATTGTGCTTCACAGCAGCTCAGGCCTCAGCCATGGCTTTTGGGCGCCCTGCCCACATGGCTTTAGATGCTCTTGGACTTAGTGAGCATCCCGTTGACCTTCAGGATCTCTGAAGGCCAAGTCATTGTGCTTGGAGAGTGCTCCAAGGAGGTGCTCGATCCCGCCGCTGTTCCAGCTGAGTTCCCAGACCCAAAGGTCGTGTTTTTCTCCTCTCTGGCTGCTGGCTGGCAGCTGTGCCTCGAGAGCTGCATCCTCTCCACCAGCCAAATCCGCCGGCAGCCGGGCACGGCGCCTGCCCCAGAGCCCTCTGTGAGCAAGGCTGGATTGTGGCAGCTAGTATTAGAGATTCCTCTTCATCAGCATCCCAACGATTAAATATGTATAGAGGCATCTGAGATCTAATTTATTTCTTTTGTGCTGTAATTTCCTTTTCTTGTTGACTTTTTTTGAGCTGCTTATAATTAAGACCTTCAGACAGAGCTCAGCATGGCTGGAAACCAGCCACGGCGGTGTTATACCCGACCCGCTTAAAGAGCATCCCCCTTCCCCTCTGCTAGTCAACCAAAAGATTCTTCTTTATTAATTCCAGTAATGATTTGATTTCCTTCTTTCTTAATGAACAGTGTGACACTGCATTGAGTCACTGGTGTGCAACTTGCTGGTTTTTTTCCCTCCCTTTGGAAAGTTTTCAAAATATTTATAAATTTTAAAAGGAGCGGAGAAAGAAAGAAAAATAAAGTTGCATTGTGTTTATTTGGCTAGCGCTCCCCTTTCTCATCCGCAGGAACTGTGATTCGTCCTTCTGTCCTGGCTGCCACGGGGCTGCCTTCGGCAGGCGGATGGATGCCCAGTGTCCCCGCTCCTCTCTGCTCATCCCTCCATGCCGAGCGGCGCTGCCAGGATGCAGCCAAGCCTGCAGTGCTATACTGGGGTAAGGGAGCCCACCTGAGGGTTAGGGGGCACCACACCAAGGATCAGAGACCCGTGTGCCCACTGACCCACACTTTGGGGGTCTTCTTTAAAGGGGGTTATTGTGACTGAGTTGCTTTGGGAAGTGCTTTGAGGTCTTTGGACAGACATGAATCCAACTCAACACACAAACATCCCAGAGGAGCTGCTGGAAATCCCCGTAGCAGAGAATGGCAATTTTCCTCCATAGGGTCCCTCTGCTCCCCTCCCAGCCCCTTGCTACCCCAAAACGCCAGGGAGGAGCCGTCTTTTCCTCTTGCCTGACATAGTCAGATGTGAACGACCAAGAAAGCCTTAGGAGGTATAGAAATGCCCAGAAAACCTCTGAATCCAGACACTGGTGGGTCCTGTGGTACTTCTGCTGTAGCCTCATGGTTAAGAGGTGCTGGTTCACCCCATGTCCCTGGAACAGTGCTGCACCCAGGATGTGAGCTCAGCCAGGAAGAATCCACAGGAAGGATTTCAAGAGCTGTCAACTACATGGTGGGTACATGCGGGTGCTGAGCTGTGGAAGGAGACGGCACCAAACACGCTTCACAAGGCACAAGGCTCACCCAGAAAGTGACCACCCGGCTGGATGCTGCAGTTGCAGCTGAGAGCTGATGAACTTGCCAGTCTTGTCAGTCCAGAAAGCCAAGAGAATAGCAAGGATGCACAGCGCCAGGAGAGATGAGACTCTCCAAGAAGCACTTGGAGGTGAATGAATGCCCTGCGGATTCAAAGCAGACTTACCAGGGGACGGTTCCAAGGCAGAGAAGTCTTGGAGGAACATGTCTTTGGCAAGATGCAGCATGCTGCTGGGGACCAGGAATGGATCGGATGGTCTGATCCAGCTCTTCCCCGGTGACATGAGAGACTCTCTGGGTACCTGGAGCGGTCCTGAACCCTCAACCCTCAAATGCAAACCCCAAAGCTCAGGTCTTCAGCAGGGCTGGGGGCATGCAGAGAGTGTCGTGTAGGGGCAGCATGACCCAAACATTCAATGGAGCCCCCCCAGCATGTTCTCAGCCTGGGGCTTCTCAGAAAGAGGTTTTCCATCTCCATTCCTACCTATGAGAAGCAGTGAGAAGCTATTTCCGTTTCCCTGCGCTCGGGGCTGGGAGCCAAAGGGGCAGACCAGCACAGCAGCTGGCTGCTGACAGCCCCAGGACACCCTGAACCCCAACATCCTTCACCTCCTGGCTCTTCCCCAGGCTGAGTCAGGCCTCTGGGCTCCCGCCCAGCACAGTGCCTCCGGCTCCCTCCACACCAGCTCCTGCAAAACCTGCCGGCAGAAGCATCGCTCCCTCCTACAGCCACGGTGCGCTCTGCGGCAAGGAGTAACTCTCCCTCCAGATGGCTGTAAAGGTTAACAAGGAATTTATTCAGAGTTACATACAAATCAGATTGTCTTTTCTTTTTTTTTTTTTTTCCCGAGAGGGAACAAAAACAACCACATAATTTCAAGCCCACACAGGCAGTGCAGCCTTCCAAGGTGGTTCAGTTGCTATAGACGACCGCAGGCAGCCAAGCTGTCATGCTGCACCCCGCAGCATCGCGGGGACCCATCGTGAGTCAGGGGACGGGGGTGAGCCGCGCTTCCGTCCCCCTGCGCCGCCCCCTGCTTGGCACCCAGCTCCAGCCTGTCTCCTCGCCTCCCTCCTGGGATGTTCTGAGGAGAGGGATGAGCTGGCTACTCAGCCTGCTTTCCTACGGTAATAGGAAGAGCTGTGCTTCTCAAGGATGGTGTCTGGCCCCATCTGGATGTGGCCAGTGGAAACAGATGGCCCAACGTGGCACCTGATTAACTGGATGGGGTGGCTTCCTCTGCAGGGTGCCAAAAAATAGAAGAACTGGAGATTTGGGGCAGAATTTGAGATCTGACAGTGGTTTTACCATCCGCAGTGGACATTCCACTTGGGGCTGCTCTGCCCCCGTTGCTCTGCTCCACCTCCCCTGGGCACCTTTCCTCCCCATCACATGGGGATCCCACAGCTCATGGCCAACTCATCATCCTACCTGCAAAACCTTGCCCATGGCCAGCCGGGGGGGTGCTCCTCAGGGTGCTCCCACCACCCCACTAGCCGGTGGCTTGCACATCAGCTCTTAGGAGCCAAGATCACCAAACCTCTTCGGTTTAGCCTGCAAATCACTCAGCACATCTCTGGGCTCCAAGTGGAAAGGGGTAGATGCAGAGATACATGAATTTTTGTTGCCCTTCAAGGCTGACACTAACAGAGCACCGGGTCTGTGATGCCGCAGAGGTCCGGAGCAGATGGGGACTGCTGTGAATATGGAAAGAAGGGAGATGTTCCTGTGTGAAAGCTCCAGGAGAAACACCACACGAGCTACAAGAACCACCCATATTAACAACTAATGACACAACCGGCAGCGACAGTGCTGGGAACCCCCAAGGAGTGGTTTGCACCGAGACCTAGCTGCAGACAGCTCATCAGTGAAGACAAGCAGCCTGTCTTGGTGCCGGATCTCCCTGGGGAATGGTGCTACAGCAGCTCTCGGGGGAGGTACAGCCCTCGGTAGCATTGGGACTAACCTGGGCTTTCCCGACTGGGATGGACGGTCTGCATTTCGGGTAGTGATCTCCCAGGTCCCCGAGGGCCGGGACATGAATTACAGGTACAGATGGAGTCATTTTACCAGCCTGATAAGCCTCCCCCAAAAACTTTAATAAAATATATTTTTAGAAGTTTCAGATAGAATTGGGGTCAGACACGGGAATGGCACCAAGGACGTTGCTAGCCATGTGAAAAAATGTTGCACTCGAATGAGACCAACACAGTAATAAAGCATCACGGGACACGTTGGCAGGTGTCAATCATTTCCTACTGCTTCCCTCCCAGCAGACACAACACTAAGGGTTGGCCAGATGTACAAAACTTCCCGATTTTTTGTCCAGGGTGGCTCTGCTGGCCCAGCTGTCAGGGCAGTGACAGCTGCCTCATCATTTTACATGCACAGAAATGCAGGGGGCATAGAGGCTGGATTTAGGGGTCAGGAAGAGGACCTCCCCTCCAGGAGAAAAGGTGATCTATCATCAGGTTCCCAGTGATTCCTCTGGGCTTAGAGTGGGGATAAAGGTGAAGAGAGAGGTTTGATTTTGGTTTGCAGAAGGAAAACACACACTCTCAGCTCTGTGGGGGGCTCGAAGCATCATCTGACATTTTTAAGAGAAGTACTTTTGGGCGGATTGAATCCTGCCGTTCTTGCCACACAACCTTATTGATCAAATAAAGCCGATGCCTGGGCTGCCTCGCTGGAAGGTGCTTCTCTGGCCCTCCCTATGGATGCCAGTATAAGAAATGGATGGGTTCATCCCACCCTGGACACAACTGCTCTGCAACGGTAAGCCTTGCGAGTTCAAGGCAAACCCTCAAAATATCCAATATACTCACCTGGAATTTTTTTAACTCTTTAACAGAACCTGAACCACATGTTTTTGTGTCATCACTGGCCTGCTAAATCTCACAGTTGAACAGGAAAGAGCAGAAGGAAGAGCTAAAGGAGAAGCTATAGTTAGCTATTATCAATAATAAGAAGCAGCAGAGCACATGCCACATTAGGAATTATAAAATGTGTTCCTCGGCTGTACATTTGCAACATGTGTGTCGTCTTTTTTAGCATTGATGTGCTGCAGCAGAATCCAAAATCTGGCACTGTGGGTTTTTTCCCCCCAAGCCTGTCCTGTTACCCAAATTGCTTTGGCTTAAAACATTAGTTCCCTTGGGCGTCTGTTATTCACAGACCTCGGGATGCCAACTGAACAGCTTCCAGGAGCTCTGATGTCTCTCTTTTTATTTTATTTTTTTTAATACTGTGAATCACTTTATTCCATCCACCTTTTGGAACAATTCCCTGGAGAGTATCGATTCTGCTGAGCATCTGCTCGTGCAGGAAAACCATGGCCGTTCCTCCACTGGAAATTTTCACTCCTTATGGTCATTAAAAGCCCTTCAATCCCATTTCCTGATAAATCTTGGGGGCAATGTGTCAAAACCAGTTGTCCCCACAGATATCTGTTGCTTATGTTGCCTGGAGCCCGTCCCCACTGCTCCCAGATGCTCGATGCCCACTGGGACCACAAGCAGCCACAGGGGCTTCTCGCTCCCATCCCCTTCCACGGGTCATGGTTTTCCCTTGGATTTCCCCAAAATTTCTCTTAGACCCTACATGGAGGTTCACTGGAACAGGAGAGACAGGGAGTGGAGAGTGAAATGACAGCTTTTGTTCATGCTCCCAAGTTATTTAGGATATTAAGGACAAGGGCTGACTGTGAGGAATTGCAGAAGGACCTTGTGATGAGTGACCGGCCAAGAAGATGACAGGAGGAATTCAGCATGGATAAATAGCAGGGCACGTGGGAGAAACCATTCCCAACTTGAGAAGTAAAATGGTGGGCTCTGAGCTGACTATTCATTCTCAGGAACAAGATCTCGGGGTTATAATCGATAGTTCTCCGAAAACATCAGCTCGTTGCTCAGCAGAGATAAAAAAAATAATAAAATAAAATAAAAGCATCTTGAATGTTAGGGATTACTCAGAGAAGAACAGAGAGCAAAACAGAAAAAAAATCACGCTGTTGCTGTATAAATCCCCTGTGCACCTACGTGTTGAACACCACGCAGGTGAAAAAGGGATGCCATAGAGCTGGGAAAGCTTCAAAGAAGTGTGGGAAGGGTGATTAAACACGCTGAATGGCTTTTGTGCAGGGAATGAGCGAGCAGGTGGGGAGCTCCAAGGCTGGAGCTTCCACCCGTGATGACAAGCCTTTCCCACCCGCGGGGAGACAGCCGGTGGCCACAGCTCAGCCCCTGACTCAACGGCTCCTCATCAGAGGGTCATTCAAGCCCACGCAGATGCTTCCTCTGGGTCGGTGTTTCTGCCGCCCCCTCCTCTTGCCGTGGAGGAGATGATGGCCACCACGCATGGCAACCCTGCTCCATGGGTGCCACATGCCCCCCATGCTGGGCAGGCAGCGTGGGCGCTGGGGAAGAGGAATTGGAGCAGCTTGGCAAAAGAGCAAGGGAGAGATGCCAAAAAAAATAAAATAAAAATAAAGGAGGAAGATCTTCACCTTCTGTTCTTGTAATTCTTCTGTGCTAGCAAATCTGGTGGGAGGAGGAAAAGGAAAAAAGGCAGAAAATCCAGCCCACTGATGGAGGCAGGATTATTGCGCTGGAAAGAAAAAAAAAAAAGCAAGAGAGTTTGGAACTAAACCCATCCACCACCATCTGACACGCTCAAGTCCAAATTCCGCTTCCCAGACCTAACTCTTGGGTATGCTACACACCGGGGGAATTTTTCATCTTTATAAAGGGAGGGGATGAGACCAAACACCTTCTGACATTTGGCATCAGGGCAAGGGGCGGCTGAAAAGAGAGGGAGAGGTGCAGAAAGACAGGAGGATGAGAGCAAGGAAACACATGTGCAAAGACAACACTTGTGCAAGGCGGCACTAACGAGGAGAGGGACATGTAGGATGCACTCTGGGGACTTATCACTGGCCAGGGTGGCACAGGTGAGGAGCATCTCCTGCATCCTTGCCACTCTGGACACCAAGTCTGCCTGGTTCAAGGCCAGGTTGGACGGGGCTTGGAGCAACCTGGTCTGGTGGGAGGTGTCCCTGGCCAGGGCAGGGGGTGGCACTGGATGGGCTTTAAGCTCCCTTCCAACCCAAACCATTCTGTGATTCTATGATTCTCCTAACAGTTATCTGCAACTGTCCGGCACCGTTCCGTGATGTTGTCTCTGCTCTTCTACCTGGAGGGCCAGCATGCTTTTTGCAGACAGGCTCTGATGTCTAAATACAGCCACTCCCGACTATTTCTGCATTATCAGTGAACACAGGTTCCCTTTGCAAAGGGAGAAAAAACATTCAGCCCGAACACGTATATACGCAAACACCTCAAAACCAGCATTTTTGCAGGATTCGGTTTATCTGCTGCTGGCAGGTGGAGTGTTGCCGTTGGGAAGCATGGCAGGGGAGCGGGAACTGGAGGCCTCTGCAGAGTCAGGCTCCCCTTTCGCTGGGTGCAACGCAACCAACGAGACCATCCTCACCTCAACAGCTTGGGCATAAACAGAGAAAGCAGGTCTTGGAGGGGAAAAAAGGAGATGGACACAGGAGCGGAGAGACATGCCCAAGAACATGTACATTGTAAGGACATTTAAGGACATTGTAGAGAGGTTGGTGCTGGTCTCTTCTCACAGGTAATTAGCAATAGAACAAGAGGGAATGGCGTCAAGCTGCAACAGGGTAGGTTTAGACTGGACATTAGGAAAAAATTCTTCACAGAAAGAGTGGTCAGACACTGGAATAGGCTGCCCAGGGAGGTGGTGGAGTCACCATCCCTGAATTGTTTAAGAATCATTTAGATGTGGTGTTAGGGGATATGCTGTAGGGGAGAACTTTGTAGAGTGGGGTTGATGGTTGGACTTGATGATCCCAAGGGTCTTTTCCAACCTAAATGATTCTATGATTCTATGAACACACACTGATGAGTGGCGTGGACAGTCCCAGCCTGGCACGCTGCTGTTTCCTGGCCTTTGAATGATGCACCCCCTGAGGTCCTCCTTTCTAAACTCAGGGACTCCACAGGGTCCTCCTGACAAGGACAGAACAGTCCTGGTAGGGAACAGTGGATGATATTTGCAGCTCTTGAGGACTCGGTGGAATGTATATCTTCATTTGGTATGCACGGTTTAGCAGGGGATATTTATTGCTGGGGTGACTGTCTGCTCCCAGATGGAGCTCGTGCCTTCACGGGGCAGCCACCACCACATGTGGCAGGAAGACGAGGGCTGCTCACTCTGCCCTTCACAGGGGCATCTTCATCCATTCCAGTTATGTCTTCCTCAGGTCTCTTCCAGCATCCCTGGTGCTGCCAAGGAGGAATCGTGGCTCAGAAAAAATTACGAGGAAGTCACTTCATCCCCGTATAAATTATTAATTTTAATCACATGAAGGAATAATAGACTCCGCCGCACACTAGTCTTCGCCCATCAGACAGAGTGTCCTTGCAGACGCAATGACTAGACGCACCCTCCTTGGAGATATTTGCAGCATTTTGTCGTGTTCTGGAGCAGGGAAGGAATTTCCACCCACTGCTGGATATTTCTAACTTTCTATCAAAAAAGGTTTCTTGCGCTTGGAGTGAATTATTTCCCCTAGGTCTCTACCTACCGAAGTCCTGCCCTGCAATCAAGGAAATCGCCTTTAGGAGAAGACGCTACTCACCACGTGGAAGCCTGCGAGAAAGCCTTTAAATTTTGCTTTGCTGTTTCAGATTGGTGCAGACATCAGCTTTAGAGAGCACACAACCAAGCACAATCTCGCATCGTCCCAGCTGATGGTCCTGCTCCATGGGGGCTGCCTGCACACCCCATATTGCAATAACACGCTCCTGGGGCAAAGCTGTGGATGAGCTGTCCTCGAGCTGAAGATCATGGAAACGGGATGCCACCCGGTGTGTTGATGAAGGCAGAGTGCCTTGCAGAGGTACACTTGCTCAGGTTGGTTCAGTCATATTCCCCAAACTAAAATCAGGTGGCTAAAACCACCCAGAGCCCATAAAAAGTCTCTGCTGTCCGCATCCCTAGAGCAAACTTGGATACCAGCTCACAATCCTCCCAGCTTGCTTCTAGTGAGGGGGCAATGTATATTTACGGCTTTAATCAAATCGGCGAGGTCAGCACGAGACGAGAGGCAGCTCTCTCCGGTTCGTGGCAGGAGCACAGGAGGAGGGAGGAAGCATGAGCCTGCTCGGCGTGACCGTGCCAAAAGCAAAACCCAGGTGTCCTCTTCTGAGCCATGGTGCCCCACGGCCACAATTCCCACCGCTGCTTCTCCCGCCCGCACAGCAGGCAGGGACCCAGGACCACGTTCTCTCCCTCTTGTTTTCCAAAGCGCCTTCAGTTGCAGAGGTTGCAAAGGGTCCTTTTACAGAACCATTTCAATTTGCTCTTCTGTTTCTCCATACATCAATTTTTTTTTTTTTTTTTTGTTTCTCTGTGGTTTCACAGGGATGTATATGGGATTATGAATAAGGCATTGTGAGCTGAACTGAATGTGTTATTTAATGAACTGTATGAAATATTAAACCATGCCTGACATGAAGCATGGTGAATTCTGTAAGAAATAATATATTACACTTGGGGAGGACTGAAGATAATCAAATGTAATGCATGAATTTAGAATCAGGACACACAGAGCTTAGAGAAGTTAAGTTTTGTTCATCGTGAGCCTAAATTATATGTGACGACTGTTCAAGGCAGGTTCTTCCACCGCATGTTTTCTCCTGTTGTGAATGACATTATCGTATTTTTCCATTTAACATAAATCTATTTTTCGGAAGGCTGCTTCCACCCGAATGGCATTGGCAGATCCCATTAATCATGGTGCTCTCAATCACTCAGAATTATTTAGAGTGTCTTTTGTGTGTCTCTGGCTCTTTCCCCATTTCTGATTAATCTTAAACTAAACCAACTAAATAAATAAAACTGCAAGGATCCAAAAAGCATCCCTGTGAAAATCTTATTTAAGTGAGACGCATCTTGACAGCTTAGGAGCTGATCCCATGTAGGTTGTGAAATTTCTGCTCCCAGAGATTTCAGGAGGAGGAAAGAGGTTTTTTGGTCCAAAGCAGGAGGCTCCACTTGGAATGGAGCTGAAGTCTTGACCTCAGTGGGGCTCAGCCTTCTCCATTTTGGGATCTTTTCCCTTGGGCACAGCCCATCCCATTTGGTCCTGAGCCTCTTTCATGCCTACAAGAGATGTCTGATGGGCCATGGTGGCCATCTGCCACAGGGTGGCTTGTGCCATCCACGTGCCATGGCCAACTGCAAGGACGGGGCATGGAGATGGGTCTGCTTTGGGCTCTACTCTGGGTTTCCACGCCATGGCTGGATGCCAAACTGAGCCAACCTCCTCAAGAAATGTGAGAGAATACCGCTGCTCTGGCACTTCTACACCTCTCTGTTTCCCAGGTGACAATTGCTATAGCAATGCCACCCCCTGCTACCTGTGAGGAGCCAGCTACGCCTCAGCAAAGCCAGGCCTCTAGGTGCTTCTCCAGCAAAAACGCAGTCCATCTCCAGCCAGACGCTTGCATGTGCAAAGGTGCTGCTGTTTCCACAGCCAGAGCAGTGACGGTGAAAAGGAGATGGGTTTTAAAGACGGTAGATTTAGCTGCACCTACATGCCATGCACCAAGGACACTGCAGGAAGAGCCAGACTCCTACCTGATACCTCCTGGCAGAGACATACCTGGAGTTGAAGAGAATTGGAAATAGTCGTTTAATCCCCAGTGTCATGGCCAGGGTGTGCTGCAGTCAGGGAGATGAATATAACATTCGCGCGTTAGAGAAAGTCTTTCCTTGACGGCACTCCCAGGATGCTTGACGAAGCGTGCCAACGGCGTATATCCATACATTAGCCCGAGTCCTGCATCTTCATATTAGTTAGCGAGATATTTCTGTTGCTGTTATTCACACACATATTTGGGGCTTAGAAATACCATATACGTGAGTCACAGACATCACAGGCACCAAGGCCTCCCTTCTGTGTGAGTTACACGGCACCCCCAGCGCACTGCCGTACGTGAGGATGCTGTGTGCTGGCCAAGGAGCCGCCTCAGCCTCAGCGAACAGCAGAGGTTCGATTATGTGCTTGCCAATTTTGGGGCATTAGGGCTAAAACAAAGATATGGTGTCGGGCAAAACCACAAAACCAGCTTTAAATGTGCCTCTCTGAGGAAGGGTGGCTGCTCTGCCTCCTCTCCCAGGGTGCGACGTCCCTTCACTGTTGGGCTGGCTTTGGCTCTCGCTAATAAACTAATTGATTCAACTTGGCTATCCGGAGTTCTGAGTAATTTCAATATTGAACCTCAGCTGTAATTAATTCAGTCAATACAGTCAACACAAACCATGGGCATTGCAGGGACGCTGGCGCCGGGCAGCCTGAGCGCCCCGTGCCCGGGCTGAGCACAGAGCGGGGGACACAGTGCATGGCTCCCACGTGGGGAAAACACCCCAAGAAATCTTGGCCGGGACACCGGGGACTCCTACCTACCCAAAAAACACCCACAGGACCCCAAAGGATCCAGCACAGATCCAGCAGCCAGCTTCATCTGCGATACCCATGCAGGCCAGGTTGAACAACGAGCACGTGCTTCATTTGGAGCAGTGATTTTAGACTTTGGAAGTGAAATAATTTAAAACACAAGAGCTTAATAGCCCTGAAATCAGGGCAAAAGGCAAGAGCTCTTGTGGGGACACCCAGCCGTACCCAATTGCTGGCTGCAGGGAACTGTCCCAGGCTGCCTGCCACCGGAGCATGAGGCCACCCCGGGCATCCAGGAAGGCAGGAGAAGAGCCGAACGAGTGCCTACCATGTCTGGAATATAACACCTGAGCCATGAGACGGGTTTTCTGGAGCCTTGTGAAATGCTGGGTGACGGGGGCTGCGCAGTGACAGCATCGTGCGTTGTTTAGAGCAGCCTGGCGAGGAAGCCGGGGAAGAGGAAGGACTTTTTGTGCCGGGAGACATAAAGGCTGCTAATAAATAATAGAGGGCAGTGTTATTACTTTTTTATCTTACGAAGTCAGACCAGCTTATGAAACCCGGGCTGGAGCAGAATGCTAATCGTTGAGACTTGGCAAAATGAAGTTACCGCTCCTGACCCACACAAGAGTTAACTCGAGCTGAAAGGAGAAGAGCTTCCCTTCCCCAGAGCCCGGCTCTCTACAAGTGACTCTGCTCCTACCCCAGAGCACGCCTCCTCCCAGTCCCTTCCCCAGTTATTCCTCCTCTGATAAATACCAAGGACAGAAGGCGATCTTCAAGATGCTGGGGACCGCTGGCTGGGGCTGAGCGTGGCACATGTGCTGAACGAGACGTGGTCCTTGTCCCGCAGCGTTAAACCACAGAACCATAGAATGTGTTGGGTTGGAAGGGACCTCTAAAGGCCATCTAGTCCAACCCCCCTGCAGTCAGCAGGGACATCTTCAACTAGATCACGTTGCTCAGAGCCTCATC
This sequence comes from Stercorarius parasiticus, assembly GCA_013396915.1. Lineage (NCBI taxonomy): Eukaryota > Metazoa > Chordata > Aves > Charadriiformes > Stercorariidae > Stercorarius > Stercorarius parasiticus. Next base: position 315,757 of record VWZL01002762.1, read on the forward strand.
CAGCCTGGCCTTGAATGTCTCCAGGGATGGGGCCTCCACCACCTCTCTGAGCAACCTGGGCCAGTGTCTCACCACCCTCAGTGTAAAGAACTTCTTCCTAATGTCTCATCTAAACCTGCCCTGCTCTAGTTTAAAACCATTGCCCCTCGTCCGATCGCTACCTGCCCTTGCCAACAGCCCCTCCCCAGCTTTCTTGTAGGCCCCCTTCAGGGACTGGAAGGGGCTCGAAGGTCTCCCCGGAGCCTTCTCTTCTCCAGGCTGAACCCCCCCAACTCTCTCAGCCTGTCCTCACAGCAGACGGGCTCCAACCACCATGGGAGTGGTCAGCAGCCAGGCACTGGGAATCCATCTGCCCTTTATTTAGCCATGCTGCTTTTTCTCTTTGCCCTCCATACCAAACAGGAGAGACGGTTTCTGGAGGCCAAGGATGGTGCCCATCGTGGCTGGAGGGGGTGATGCCTGGGCTCACGCGTGCAACTCAGAGCTCTGTGCTTTCTGCATGCCATGCTGAGGAGCTGAGACTCCTGAAATCTCCGGCAAGTGAAATGCACTCCAGCAATTAACGCTTCTTTAGCTTTCCTAGACATACAGGAGTGAACAGGTCAACAGAGCAGCTGCGAGGAAAGGCAGTGGAGTTCAGCACGAAGGGGCAAGCAAGGCTGGGAAGCAGAAAGAAAGCAAACAACGAGCTGTTTGGCATGAGAATGTTTCAAAATTTGATTTTCCCGAGATGAAATAGTAGCTCGCTTGCAAAAACCTCCTGATTACTTTGTCGATCACGTGCAAAGCTGTGGGTTACAGCCGTTACTGTGCCTGGCACTGTAACATCAGGGGCTCAGGGGTGTTTCGCTCAGAGCCTGGGTAGCAGGACAACAGTGAATTGGGCAGCAAATGTGTTTTGATTTCAATGTTGCTGTGATTTTTCATCTCTCAGACTCCTGTGCAGGATGCAGCCCTCTAGCTCACATGCCTTTCATCACAGAGGCTGATTTCAGATAATTCCCTGAGACTTGTTTTTGATAAACTGTTATTTAAGAGTGCTATTTACAGATGGTAGAAGGCACTATATTAAGAATCTTCAGAGAGCAAAATACTCTGTTTATTTGCGATAGGAGGCACATCTGATCCTTGGCAGTGTCACCTTTGCCACCGTGCTGGCACTGGCTGCGGGAACGGTCCTTTCAAGGCAGGACCATCCTCGCTCTACATGCTCGGAGACGCGGCACCAGCTATTTTCATGGCAGCATCTCCCCACTGGCGCAAACAGAAGCTGTGGGTGATGCTGGCAGGGGCGAGAGAATGTATGGGCTTGTAGTGTCACTGCAGCTAGCCCAGGGGACTGGTACCCACAGCGGTGGCCTCGTGGTTCCACCTATGGCAGCTCATCTTCACAAGCAGGTCCTTTCCCAGCCCCGCATGTGCCCGAGGGATGCCCCAGGCTCCCTGCGCTGATGCTATCTGCTCTCCGCCTTGGGACGCAGACTGATGCCAGCTGCAGGGAGGCTTGTCTGTCTGCCCAGAGAAATTACAGGGGGAGTATCGAAGCACTGTCATCCTCTGAATGATTTTGCCTCCTTCCTTTGTAAGAAGGGCACCTGTAAGCCAGCAGGACTATTTTTCTAATTATTAGATTTTACTGGAAATCGATAAGCAAATAAGATGATTTCTTTGATCCGCCATAGCTCTTCTTGCAGGTACTGCAAAACCCACCCTGAGATTCTTACAGTGTCATGATGGATGGCCCGTGTCTGACCGTGCTCAGGGCGTTTGCTGCCAGGTGGGGTTGGATTAAGCCATGAGTATGAGATGGGGTTAACTGTGACGTGAAGATGAAGCCCAAGGTAATTATCCACTACGTTCTGCAGGAATTTGGGATACTGGATTCCCTACAAGCCCCGCCGCCTCCTCAGGAGGACTTGCGCACATCTCTCGCTCTGAGGGCCGCCTGAATTACCTCTTAATTTCAGCCCTGTCAACACGAGAGCTAAATGAAGAGCCATTTTCTATGTGAAGGAGTGCTATAAGAGAGAGGCAGGCCCTTCTCAGCGTGCGGCGCCAGGCAGCTCATCAGCGGGGCCAGCAGCCATGGCAGCTCTGCCGGCAAACTGGGGCATCCACGGGCTACCACCCTGCGCCGCCGGCACAACCCAGCACCTCTCGGCACACAGCGGTGCCGAGCTGGGGAGAAGAGATGAAGGGCAAGTCCCACTCCTCCAGCAGGGTTGTTTTTGAAGTGTTAGACTTCCTGGAGATCAATAAGTATATAAGAACATTCTTCCTCTTACTGTAAAGAATAGCCATTCTCCAAAAATTCTCAATATATATTTGGAAAAAAATAATAATACACCCCCCTCCCCCCATCTTGAAAGTCTAGCTTTTCTCTTTGCTGAAGCGGTGGAAGAAAACAGCAGAATAGAAGTAATTAGGGAAGGAGGCAAGCCATGAGCCGTGCTTGGCACGGTGAAGCCCACGCGAAGGCGCTCGCCCCGCTGGTGGGGTCCCCTGGGGCTTGCTTCCGCTCACCCTGGCTACCTGGGGAGCGCCAAGTCCTTGGATGAGGAACGCGGTTTACAAAGAGACCTTATGAAGAAGCCAAAAGAAAAAAAAAAAAAAGGCTGGGCTGATTTAAACAAACCTGGAGTGAATAAATTAGTGGGGGAGCGGAAACAAGTGGATAGAATTACACAGGAGCATTACATAAAAGCAGCTGACGTCTCACTCTTGCAATTAATTCAAATTGGGCTGAGCCTGGGCTTTGCGGAAGAATAACTGGTGGGCGGTCGTGAAAGCGAAGAATAAGCAGTCGTGTACCGAGCTGGAGGGTGGCGTGTAGCCGTGGTCCCTATTAGGGCTGGGTTTAATCAACAGGCTCGTTCAGGACCTGTAGGAATCTACCAGTGAAAGTCCCTGATTTGGGGGGGCTGGAGAAATAAAGAGAGGGGGCACAGGCAGAGCAGGATCACAGAGAAGGAGGCATGCTCACACTTCTCTGCTGTCTCCTTGGCTTACAAGAGTTTTCTCCGTTTTCCCTAAATCTGAAGCAGGGGCTGCCTAAGGGTGACCCCAGGATTTGGCCAGCGGGGACACAGGGACCCAGGGCTGGAAGGGACCTCCTGGGTCACCGAGCCCATGCCCTGCTCTTGCAGCCCTGACATCCCACAGGCATCATCCGTGTCACTGGTTCCGCTCCTCCTGGTGGAAAGCAGTCCAGCGAGCCATGGCTTTCCTGGCCAGGGCTGTGCTCCTGTCTGCCGGCGATGCACATGGGGCTCTCGGACATGGGAACAGGGAGGTGACCCTCAACTGCACCTCCTAGAACCTGGAAAAGGGGGACGGGGCAGCGATCGCCTGTGAGGGGCCATTGCATGTGGCAGCTCAGAGCCAAGCGCAATGACAAAACCCACCTTGGGCAAAATACCAGCGAGCCCTCCTCAACCTCTGAGCCCTAACACCCATCATGGCAGTGCCACTCCTCATCTCTGGGGCTTAGGAAAGGAGCTCAAGGGCAGAGCAGTGTCCTCCCCCCCCACAATAGCATCCCCTTGGGTCTCAGGAGGGGCTCCCCGTCTCTCACAGCTCCTCGGGGTTTGCCATCACGCTGCTGGGCTTCCCCCCAGAGACTGCCTGCTCTTCTAATGGCGCCTGATCCACCCGCAGGAGGCAGCTCCCACCCTTGTCAAACCTAATGCCGCTAATCCTCTGTTCAACCCGCCACAAGTGTCCTCTTTGATCCCCATCTCCAGCCCTTCAAGTGCTCTAACCTTTTAGATGGCTTCTGCTCCACATAGCACACCCGGGCATGCAACCGGCCCCTTCCTGCGAGCTGTGGACGGAAACAGGCAGGACATAATTCTGACGCACGAGAAGCTTTGTGCAGGGATGGCCAAATTCGGGGCAAACCCAAAGCTTGGGAGCAAGAGTCTCATGGACTCAGCTGCAGCCCAGCTCTGAATTCAGGACGGCGCTCCTGCGATCTAACACATTGAAGCAATCTTCTGCAGTCTTTATATTTGATAATCTCAGATCTGTGGGAGTCTCTACTTCATAATCCATATATCTTGTGACCCTCTGGAAGCTTGACAACTATTTCATGCTCGGATGGCTCCTTGCTCGTCTTCGTCTGTGCAAGAAGAGCGTGTCCTGACGGGCACAGGAGTAGCTTGTATTTCCATCAGGCTGAGACAGTGATTAAATGCCTTCAGCCAAGCACAAGGCAATTTCAACTGGGTTTGTTCTTTGGGGACTGGGAGGACTGGGAATGAGGCCAGAGAAAGCAGCAGAAGACCCCAGCTGGGCAGGGTCTGGAAAACGATGCTTCGAGGAATGTTTGGCACCTCCAGTAAATCTCACCGGAGTCTGTTGGAAAACTGAGCTTGTCTGAAAACCGGGGCTGCCCCCTGCTCTGGCGGGCAGCCCCAGCTGTCCCCGGGGTCCCCTGGACTAGCAGGGTGCCTCCTGGAGGGCCACGCCACAGCATGGGGTCTCTGAGACTTTCAAGTCCCTCCTCAACCTGACATGCCCCCAAAGGAGAACCAGGATGGGGAAACTGAGGCACCACTGGCCCCAGTTCCTCTTCTTGACCTGTTCTTGGTATGGCGGTGGGACATGGAGCTTCCCATGGCTCAGCCCCTGCTCCCAGCAGTGGAATCAGTCAGAATCCCAGTTTTGCGCTGTGCGAGAGCAGCATCTCTCCCCGACCTCGGTGCAGGGGCTTGGAGCAGTGCCCAGGCAGGATGGTTTAGGAGCAAAGATGGGTTTTGCTCTGCGACTACAAAGCTCCCGACCACAAATAAAACCTGCTAATAGAAAAACGGTACAAAGGGAGCCAGGCTCTCGGGGCCAGGCTGGAAGTGAGAGCAGTAAATTGGAGCATAAAGCGGTTGCCGTAGCTGCTGGTCAGCCCATATTTCACCATTTTGAGTTGCAGTAAAGAGGAAAACGTTTTCTTCACGGTTTCATGCTATCATCGCTAAGTCTTGCATATGTAAAGAGCGAGCGTCTTTTACATCCTCATGGGCTTTTCAGTCAATTGAATGCTTTTAATATGCTCCCTTCCCCACTTCCCTTGCTCGTGATGCTAATGCGCACACTTCCCCGTGCTCGGGAGTCAGGCATGCTGCCACAGGGATGTCTGCTCCGGCCTCTGACACCCATCAAATGCAATAGAAATTAAGCATTTAGAGGGAAATTATGGCTCTGGCCCCCCCCTTACTTCTGATTTCCTAATATTAACCTGGGTATTTCTCCTCCGGGGGAACTGTTGCCGCCCCAAGGTGTCTGTATCGGATGCATAGCCCACAAGGAGAGGCGGGTGTTCCCAAGGACACCAGCCACGGGGTTGCAGAGAAACCTCAGCACATCGTTCGGAAACAGCCAGGAACATGTTGGTTGCCCACAGCACTCTGCAAACATGACCCGGGCAGTCAGCAGCGCAGGACCAGGAGACAAAAAATAGATCCTATTTCAATATTTTCACAATTTTCAAGCCAGTCCCTTGAACGCTGAGGAAAGACTCAGTGTTTCTGAACCCTGTCCCTCTCCGTGCTGTGATTATAAACACTGATAAGCCTCCCGGTGCTCCCCAGACACATGTATTATCCCTTTTGTAGCTACCACAGATTAAGACCCAGCGATAAGTGCTTTTCCAGGGACTGTATCGAGGATGGTTGGCATAGCTGCTGCTGTAAGAGGTCAGGATTTGCTGCGCACCTCCCAACTCCACCTTCCTGCAGCACTTCCCAGCTCTACCACACAGCCCCGCTTCTGCGCCCAGACCCGGGGTCACCCCCAGCACAGCCAGGGGAGTCAAGGGAGGGGACGTGCTGCAGGAAGATGACAGCAACACCCCAGCAGGAAAAACTCATTTTCCCACCAGCCGCACACAGTGGCAAAAGCCCACTCTTGGACTCGTGGGAGCAGACACCGACACATCCCAAATTCTGCTGCCACAACCCCAAACCCTGTGGCCACCCGCACTGGCTCTGGGTGCACTCACAAAGGTAACCAAAGGAGGGGAACGCCACTAATATACTTGTACAGGAATTAAAGGAGAGACCTGGCCACCAGCCATGCCATAATACAGAAGATCTTGTTGCTACCTGTTTTTTTATTTTCCGTGTCAAACCCCTGGCTAGTGGTGGCAGGCCTTATTAGCTCCGAAATGTCAGCAGCAAGCCCCCGTGAGCGTGCAGCGGCTTGCTGGCCTCCAGCCCTAGCTTTGCGGCTGTGATGCTCTAATGAGGACATCAGCGATGCTCTTTATTAAAACAAATGGTTGAAGGCAGCGCGCCGCTGCCCAGCCCATGCTGCGCAGAGAAGGGTGACCCCGAGTCCCGGCAGAGAGTGGTGTGGGTGCTGTCATGGGGGCTCTCTGTTGGCAACTGTCCTTGCGAAGATGCGGGATTGCTCTGCAGATCGATCCTTCCCTTCCTCCCCTTTCATGCCACCTGCCAGCCCTGCTCTTAAATTCTCTTGACTTTGGTATTTCACCTGATTTCCTCGCTCTCATGAGAATAACAGGGGGAAGTTTAGTCTGAGGTGCCCTCTGAGGGCTCACACTTGGGTATCTACAAGCAGCTGGAATCTCTTCCTGTAGAGATACCTGACATTATCGCAGTGCGGGAGATGGAGACTCCATAGCAATTACTGTTCCTCCTCCTCTCCATCCACCTCTTCTATCCAGACCTTCCCAGCTTCCTTCCAAACATCCATCCAGACCTTCCCAGCCTCCATCCAGACCTTCCCAACCTCCATCGAGGCCTTTCCAACCTCCTTCCCAGACCTTGCCAACCTCCTTTCCCGGAGGCCAAAGTTTGTCCAAGGACTTCGGTGGTGTTGACCATTGGCCTCGGAAGAGCTGTTTCCCTGGGAAAATGAAGCATCACATTGGTTTCATACCTGTGTCTGGTGGAACTATGAAATATGATAAAAGATTTAGATTTATCAGTCCGGACAGATTGGCCTCTTTTGCTGTGCCTATAAAAGCTCTGAATGATGCCATCCATCATGAGGCGGACAGCATCGGCTCTGACTGAGGACCAGGCAATTTTGTGTTGCTGGGGCCAAGTGCCAATTCCTTAAGTAATCCCAGGTTTCATTAAAGAGGCAGCCAGAGGAGGGCATCGCTTTGAATTTTTTTTTTTTTTTAAGTCAGCTACAGGACACTTACAAATTACTATGGAATTGATGGTGGGTGACTCGTTAAAATTAATTATGGCCATAATTAGGAATATTCAGGAAGAAAACCACAGGAAAAATGGTCCATGGAAGGATATTTTCTATAGTCATATTTTAAAATGAAGCAAAAATTTGCAGCTGCTTTATTAATTTAAATAATAAGATATGGCTTTTCCTTGCATAGCTTCGGAGGGTTTCTAATGGAGAGAGGCTGTTAGATGAGGCATTTCAGAGGCAATCAAATAGCCTCATAAATAAATGAGTTTTCTTTTTTCAGGGCATAACTGTATTCATTCTTACAATATTCAGAGACCACCACATTACAGGGGGAGAAGAGTCAGGAGGAGCCTCTAGACTGCTCCTGCATCTGAAAGACAAACTCCTTCTCCGAGCTGCCGGCTCCGTGACAGGACCCCATCCTGCCAGCGCCTGCAGCGGGGCAGCTCCGTGCAAATCTGCGCCTTGCTCTGGTCCTTCAGTCTGTACCTGCGGGCATGTGGCTGCTCCTCACCCTCCCGCAGCATCCCCACCTCCCATTACCCTGAGCAGAGACCTCCAGCAGTGCCATATGCCCACTCCAGTGCAAACTGGTGGCAAACCAATGCCACCACCTGGTCACAAGAGCCACAGGTCATGGGTCCTTCAGTGAAGGGACAAGGCGAAAAGCAGACCGCAGGTCCCAGCATCCCCACCTACAGGTTACTGGAAATTAGAACAACATCACTACTGCACCCTGCTCACCCCAGTGATGGGGTGGCCACCACGGGTGAAAAATATCATAGGGGTTGTGTAGGAGTGGGCACAACATGTCCCCCAGCGCTTGCTGGTGGACCCAGCCCTGGCCAGACCAGGGGGCCAGCAGATGCCCCAGTAGCCAGCTCCTTTACAAACCCTCTTTGCTGGCCCCACCAGCCAAACCCCCGCTGTCACCGAGCATCCCACTGAACGTCCCACTGCTCTGTGGGCTCATAGGTGGCTGCACAGCCCAGTCTCTGGATTAACGGCTGTGCTAATTGGGAGAGGGAGCACTGCAGCACCCAGCTCTGGGTAACGCTGCGGCCGCCAGCAGCTTCAGCACGAGTCACTCTGCTCTGAATTTGAAATGGGCTGGGGTGAGGAGGACACGGGCAGCCCATTTCAACACAAATGATGTCCTTTATGTCCAGACACTGACTGGTACCAAAGGCATCACACACGCTCACGGCATGGCACGGCACGACGGAGTCGATGCTCGTGGTACAGACGGGGTAAAACGGGTGTGAACACATGATCGCGGGGTCCACCTCAACCTTCCCATAGCAGTGGTCAGTCTCACACCTGCTAATGGCATCCTCAGCAGGGCAGGGGTCCGGATTCACCGTTTGCTTCTGCACTGAGATACGGAGATTATCTCACTGCTTAAACCAATTTATAGGTCCTCTGTACCAGTGAGGTGCCACAAACACCTTCCCTGTGAGCACCTACACAGCAAAGCCATCACTAGGCAAGCAGCAACTCTCGTGGCTATTCACTGACCACCCCGTTCCTGCTAAATTTGGATCATGGAGACACAAGCAGGAAAATTAGACCTTTGAAGTGTTTTGAGAGCACTAGAGCTGCAATAAATACAAAAGGCAGGTCAGACTCCCGAGGGATCTTCCTTTAACCAACTACCGTCTCGGTCCAAAGCACACAAAGCTCATATGATCCTTTCCAAAGGTTCAGCAGGTTTTGGACCCCAACACCAAGAAACCAGGTAAAGGCTGAGGACCAGGAGGTTTACGCACAAAACAGAGATAACCGCAGCACTACTATCATTTGAGTTTGGGGGACGTACCTTGTTGATGAGTCCAAGACACTCTCCTGGGAACCGTGTGAATCCCTGCAAGGCTGCTCCAAATTTCCTCCATTGGGACACCAATCTCTGGGGAAGAAAAAAAAAAAACCAAACCAAAATTAAATCAGCACAGTGAATCTTGTGGAGAAAACAGGGGCGCACCCCAGCGTTCGTACCCTTTCCAGTTGCCGGTCCAGCATCTGTGAGTGCCCCTCCCTGCTGGCCGCATGGGGACAGTGTGCAGGGCAGAGGCTTCTGCCTACCACTGACTGCAAGCTGCTGGAAAATTTGTACCAAGAAATTGCTCTCCCAAATTTCCTCGGGGACACGCAGGTTTTCGGCAGTGCTGCACTGTAGTGCCTGGGAGCCAAGAGCCCTCAACTCAGGGATGCTGCCGCCCGGGGATGTACATGTGGCACAGGTCCGTTAGCCCAGGGATAAAGATTTTGGGGATGCTGCGTGTGAAGGAAAGCCTGAGCTGTGCTCCTGCACTTCCCAGCACGGCTCTGGGCTCTCCCCACACCACTGCACTGAGCTGGGACAGGTCTCTGCCCGCCATGCCCCATTGCTCCCCATGCGCCCACTGCTGCCCCGAGTGCCCAAGGAGAATTACGGACACAAAGACAGCAAACTACAGCTTCCAGGAGGCACTTCCTGGGGAACGCACACCAAAAGGTTAAGGAGTTTTAGCTTTATTTGGTTCTTTCACTGGTGGATTTTCGACAGAAAGAGCCTGCTTTTCTATTCCGCACCAAGCAGGTGCATTCCTCCACTCAACAGCCCAATTTCCTCCCGAAAAAGAAATTCATTAGGAAACTTTCAAGCCAATCTCAACCGTGTCAGCTAGTTGAAATTGCTTAAATCCTCTCCAGAAAACCTTCTTACAACACATCCATCTCCAGCTCCCTTTGCATCCCCCTGGTAACTGATTCGAACTCATAATGACCTATGAGCCGCCTGCCTGTTTAGTCCAGCTCCGGCGCTCCCCGTACCTGTCACAGCAGAAATATATTCTCATAAATTTATTTCCAGGCCGTATTTCTGCAGCGAGGTTATTTCTCTCAGCCACCCTCCTTTCATGTGATAATTGTAGGAGGATTTGCAAAGCTGCAAAAACCTTGCCCTGTTTATTGCTCTTCCCGTGCGAAGCAGACAGGCGTAGGAAAAGGAGGGATTTAAGCAAAGCAGCCACTGCTATGGGGGGGTCGGGTGATGTGCCGGACCCATCAGGACATGGAAAAGCAGTGGAAGATCCAGCATGGCCATGAGGACGAGGAGACGTAACCGGCCACGCTCAAACTGTCGTCCCCGAAGGACTGCGCAGTGGCTCATTAGCCACAGAAGAAAGCGCTAATTTTAGATTGGGTGGCAATTAATAAGCATTGTATTATCCTTCCTGTGCTAAAACAGGCTGTCAAAATCTTTAGGTAAAACAGCAGTTAAATGAGGGGCTGACGGAGAGTTACAATAAGGAAAGACAATGGCATCATTATATTGGGATTTATCTTCCCGAGACAGGATTGTCCTAATTATTCAGGAGTGGTGTACCCAAAAGCCACTAATAAGGCTCCCTCCCAGGATGGAGATAAATCCCAAACCTTTCGAAGACTTTTGAATGGAAATGCTCTGTGGCATTCAAAGCGCCCTTTGATTTCGGCACCGCTGGTCCTGCTGGAGGTTAAACGGGCTTTGGGGACTTCACGCTCCAGGCCAGCTGGGAGCAAGATCTTGCTGGGACAAGGGGACCAGGCTCCAACTTTGTATGGATGTTTGGATCAGCTTGAGAAGGAGCTGGGGAGCCCCACCTGCATGGGACCCGGATTGTCATGGCTGCGGCGAGGAACCGGATCATCTCCATGTGATGTGGAGGCTCCTGATTCGGGGCAGAACAAGGCCGTTTGGCAAACCATCTGCTAAAATGCAATGATGACGAAAATTGAAGGAATCCAAGCAGGGGGAGAGAAGTTTGTAGGCTGGTGACAAACTTGCCGGTGTGCCCCCGTCCTCCCCAGAGAGCTGAGGGTGAGGGGAGGCCGGGGACAGCAGCTCAGCTCTTCAATGCTTTGTAGAATAATTAAATCGCATCGACCAAAAAAAACTCCTTCCCATTCATCATGCAGAAAAATCTATGCTTCAAAAATAAGTAGGATGCTTCCTTTTTTAATGTTATAAAATAATAAGGTAAGTATTATATTCAATCCATAGATGGGAGGCACCGCGTTGTGTTTACAGCTATGCTTTCCCTTTCAGCCTGCTCCAAAAAAAAAAAAAAAAATCCCAATAAAAGCCTTAGGTGTTGATATAGATTTGGAAAAGCAAATCAGTTTAGCTGTCAGCAGTAAGGTAGAAAACATGAGTTTTTCTTTCCGCATTTAAAAGGGCTCAGGGGGTGCAAGCAGCACCAGGCTCACTCCTGCCTCGCAGCTGAAGCTGCTGGAGTTCCCCACCCCAGTGCCATCCCGCTTTTCTACCTGCTCACATGGGCTGGGATACAACTGGGAAGCTCCTCCTAGCAGAAAGGATGCGGTACCTGCTTCCCAGCAGGAACCCAACTCCTTCCATGGCACCAAAGGTGCCCAATCCCAATGCCAAGGCACAGCCCGTTTCACCCACATGGGTCTGGTGCTCGTCGGAGCTTCTATTACAGGAAAGCTGGAGGAGAAGGAAGCCCGTAAGTGCCTTTTTTTAAGTGGTAGAGAAGAACTTATAAGACGGGCACGTCCTGCCCTGCTACCAGGAAGGCAAACCCAGAGCACACGCAGGGTGGGAAATGCCAGCAAATCTCTCTCATCTAGCGGAGGTTGGTGTAGTTTTTAAGAAGAAAAAATTACATTTCCTGAGGGCTTCAAGATGACTGCTGTGAGGAATCCGCAGGAGGCACACAGGCGGGGCAGGGGAGAGGAATTAGAGGCTGGTATTGATGAGATTGTTTTCGCTGATGGAGCCTTTGTGGAGAGCAGCACTGCCCATGCAGCCCAATGCTAATGAAAGCATTTCTCCTGCGGTACCTGCACTGGGGCATTTTTCTGGGCTTTGCAAGTCCAAAGAGCAGCAGATTTGATGACAAAAACCCCCTAACCAATATCCCTGCTTCTTCCTCCCATGGCAAACCGCCATGGCAAACCATGAGCATCACACTGTGAGTGCTGGACCCTCCACATCAACTAATGGACATCTCACAGCTCCTCTGGGCTCGTCATCGCCTGACTTCACATTTATCCGGTAACAAAACCCCGTGGTTAATTTATCCGACTGCCTTGGGATCTTCCCCGGAGCAGTGCAGGAACCTGCAGCATCCAGCCTACATCCCGCTGCCCGGTCCCCCACGCCACACAGCACGGCGCTCTCTCCTCCAGACTGTTTATCCTAACAAAACCATTTAATCTTTGCCCATTTTTATTTCGCCGTTCAGGAATGAAAACCTCTTAAATAAATATTTAATGACTCCTATTGGGTGCTGGGATGATAACGGGGCTGGTAGGCACGCAGAGCCACATACCCGCCGATAAAACCAGCAGCAAAATGAGGTCTCTTGTTTTATTGTTCCCGATATTATAAAGATTGACTCTGCTATTAGAGCTTCCTGGAGGATTTCTCATGGATAAAAATCTCCGACTAGCAGAATTTAATCAGTTAGTGAGGAAAAATAAATTTCAGGTGGTGGCAGCTTTTAAATAGGTGTAACTTTCTTCCTGAAAACACGGTAGCTGCTTTGCTAATAAACTGTCCTGCAGACATGACCTGCTCAAACTCGCATGACATGCAGCAAGTGTGGCGTTCCCCCTTACCGGCCCAGACGGGTTGCAAGTGCTCTGGTCCATCACCCCATTTCCTACGGAGAAGCCAAAGCAGACCTCAGCAAAGTGGTCCAGCCCAGGAACAGCAGAGTAAATTAACAAGGAACTAATTAACTGTAGTATGGCACTATGCAGGCCTGAGGTATGGCATGCTTGGACAAGAGAAAAGCCTTATTTAAGGGCAAAGGAAGAAATTTTTCTCTCTCAGGGTGGTGAGCCCCTGGCCCATGTTGCCCAGAGAAGCTGTGGCTGCCCCATCCCTGGAGGTGTCCAAGGCCAGGTTGGATGGGGCTTGGAGCAACCTGGTCTGGTGGGAGGTGTCCCTGGCCAGGGCAGGGGGCGGCACTGGATGGGCTTTAAGGTCCCTTCCAACCCAAACCATTCTATGAAAATCACTAGGGCTGGTTTTTATTGGGGGGTGGGTTTGCTCCATCCTCAGCTCTGGGATTTGGTGGGGAGGCACAGCCCCTCGCCTCTCCCCACCACCGGAGAGAGGTTTCATGCGTGGTGCGATTGGAAAAGCAGAACCCCAGAAAACAACATTGGGAAGGGAAGGAGGAGAGCTAAAACCACGCAGAGGAGCAGATTGAGGCTGGCAGAGCGAGCGACCCCGGCCGTGCCAGATGCTCCTGCGGGCTGGGAAGTGTTTTTGCTGCTGACTTCCAAACACGGCATCTCTGAGCTGACAGCCCTGGCAGCCTCCCCCCAGGAGGAGAGATCCATCTGCACCCTGGCCGGAGCAAGGAGCCCTGCGGCAGCTGATGAGCCCTGCAAGCGTGGGGGGCTCTGCCCTTGGGGGGGATAAGGGGCTCCCCTCCTCCTGTCTTTCTCCACTTCGTCCCTGGCTTGGCCAAGCGAAGTTCAGCTATTACACAGTGTCAGGAGATGAATTACATGAAATTATAATTACATTACCCTTGCCTGCTCTGGGCAAAATGCAAAAGGTCATCTTCCCTCCCCTTGCTGCCTGATCTTTAATATGTTAGGCCACTTACAGACACTGCCATGACATTTACAAGAGGTCCAGAGAGAGATGCTGCACAGGCGCTTAAGCGTTTTTCCTCTTCCAAGAGACTCCATTTGGCTGGGGACAGCCAGAGTCACGCTGAGCCCCTCTGCTTTTGGAACTGGGGTTTGCCAGGGGGCCAGGCACTCGGCACCCCACTGGCAGGGTGAAGCCAGAGAGGTTCCCCATTTCCTGACCCAGAGGGGACTGGGGACAGTCACCCCAGCACACGTCAGCTTGATGGCGAGACATCTCTCAGCCTGGAAACTGCTACGACTTCAGGAGCGGCAGTGCCTGGGGTGGGTGTGCAGTGCTGCCAGTGACCCCAGTTTGCAGCACAGAGAGTCCAGAACAGCGCAAAACACAAAATGCGTGGGGCCGTGCACCCCAGGGACCTCTGCAGGGGCTTTCACCGCTCCTTCACCTTCCCAAGACATATCCCTGAGTACAGCCGCACCGTTGAAAGACTTTAGGTACCTCTCAAGACGCGCATAAGCTGGCACTAAGGTTGGTGACTTGTGTCTTGACATGAGGTGCAGCCCCGACCACCTGAGGCAGGTCTTGCAGCCAGCGCTGAGCACATGCTGCCACATGGCCTCGAGCCAGTGTCAGAGGTTACTTCAGGCATCGCTGTCTGAGACGAACTCATAGCGACAATCACAGAATGGTTTGGGTTGGAAGGGACCTTAAAGCCCATCCAGTGCCACCCCCTGCCCTGGCCAGGGACACCTCCCACCAGACCAGGTTGCTCCAAGCCCCATCCAACCTGGCCTTGAACCCCTCCAGGGATGGGGCAGGCACAGCTTCTCTGGGCAACACGTTCCACTGCCTCCCCACCCTCACAGCAAAGAATTTCTTCCTAACCTCTAATCTAACCAAGACAAGACACAGACACCACGGGTCTAGGCATAAAGGCCACCTCACATTGCAGCACAGGGCTGGGGTCGCTCGGGGGGAGACGCAGCTCCTGGGCGCGCAGCCCACTCCTGTAAGGTGAGAAGCCAATTTCCTGCTTTTCACAGCAATTTTCTTCAACTCCAATGGCTACAAGCTGCTCTGCTGATTGTAAATAAATACAAGGGGAGCTTGGCCCAAAATAGAAAGCAGAGAAAACCTCCCTAGCTCAATAAACTATAATAAGCACTTGCAGGCAGAGAAACTGTAATTTGCAGGGCCAGCTCTCCCCGCGGGATGCAGGCTGGGCCAGGCTCCGGCTCGCTTCCCTTCATTGCAGTCCATCACGGATGGGAAAAGGGGGCCCGATCCCAAAGTGGCTCTCCCGGACCATCCTGCTCCTCACCCCGGCGATGCTGGGGGCTAGAGGCTGGTCCCTGCCCGAGGCTGGGTGGGGGGAAAGGGTTGAGCCCTGCCGTGTCCCCGGGGGTCTGCTCTGCTACACGTGTCCCTGCCCAAAGCCAAGGGCACAGATGATTTACAGCTCCCTGCAGCAGAGACACTTGCTCACGGCGCAGCCCTTGCAGAGGGCTCAGTCATGGCTGTTTCTTTAGGCATCATAAAATTAAACAAATCCAGGCAAAACGGGTGCCCGCATGTACATCCCTTCTTCTTCCCCGCATCCTGCTGTGCCCTCTAAGGCCAGGGTTCTCCTCCATCTCCTCCCCATGGAGGAGCCCCCTCACTCCCTGCCCCCCCGGCCGGGATGCACCAGTGAGCGGGTCACTGTCCCCCACAGCCCCTGTGCCCCCCAGGCAGCTCTGCCCTGGGGTGGAGAGCAGCGGGGAGGGACAGCAGGACGCTACCAGCACGGTTTGTTTACCCCATCAGCAAAGCTGCACTAAGAAGTTTAGGGACCCGTCTCCTGGCACAGTGAGCATCTCCGTGGTGGCTGTCACCCCAGAAAGGGCTCTGGCTTGCCAGGCACCAGGTCCTCTCTCCCTCTGGTGCCTAGAGCATTTCTCGGAGGTGCGCGGCTTTCTGCGCACGGAGGATCCCACAGAAGGTTAAGAGTACAAGCAGGGATTTTCCAAAGCAGACGACAGATTTACACGACACACTGTTTTAAAAACGAATGAGACGATGGGGGTGATTAGCCACGGGGACAAGCCACCGAGAGATGGTGGGATTCACCATCTATTTTCCATCGAATCCCAATGTCCTTGTCAGCCGGGATCTACTTTAGCCAAGCACGTGTTGAGCTACTGGTCCTTCCTGGGTGAAATCTATGAATCTCCAAAAAACCAGCAGCAACCAAATGGCTTCCGAGTCTCGGGAAAGGGTCTGCGGATCCAGTTCCCTCTTTGTCGCTGCCCTGCCTGTCTGCAAATGGCCGCTTCCCCTTCAAAATGAATTGGGCTCTTTTATGGGGCCTCTTAAAAAGCTTGGGAATGCTAAAGGAGCTCTGCCAGCCCTGTCCCAGTGACCCTTGGCTAACAGCCCTCCAGCTCCCGGATGCGTGAGCCGTCTCACTGCAGAGGTGCTGCGCTGAAGGTAGGATGCTCGTGTGTGTCAGCGCAAACTGCTGGGGCACAGAGCAGCTCTCCTTCTCGTGGGAGACGCACTCAGGCACAAAGCTGAGCCAGGCAGGAGGGGGACACCCCTCCGAGGGGTGGCCTTCCCCCCCCCGCCCCCCTCGCCAGGGCCATGCCGGGCAGGGATGCAGGGGGATGATGGGGCTAGCAGTCTTGGGGGCTAAACTCTTTGGTGGGGAGATGCGTTCTCAGCTTGAAGCATCATCAGTCACGGTTTCTCATGTAAAGGGTGATGGGGACTGCATGGAAGAAGGTGTCCCCTGCTGAGGACATGCCCTCCCTGAACAGACATTTACTCTGCGGCTGCCTGAAGACCCGGAAAGCTGAGGCACATGACTCCCATGGACGAGGACAGCTGATGCCCTCCAAAGATCCCTACCTAGAAGACATTTTTTGTGGCTCAGAGATGCTTCCCAGCTTCAGGGTGCTGGGGGCTTGACATGGGCAGTGCCGCTCACCCAGCAGTAAGAGGTGGGGAGCACGGGCAGCCTCCCTGGCGAGAGCTGGCAGCCCCTGGCACACATCGCCTTTGCAACGACCTCGCTCCTCAGGAAGGAGATGGTCCCCAGGGGACCCCTGGCCCCGGCAGACAGGAGGGAGGCCCAGTTCAGGCAGCACTGCCAGACCCACGGGATGTCTCCCAGGGCTGTCACCAGCAGGGAGGCATCAGTCAGGTATCCCCCCACCACAGGCTCTGGAGTGACAAATGCAAGCCAGCGAGCCACTCGCTGCTCACAGGCAGCCTTGGGGGTGACCTATAGACCTGAACACCCACCATGATGCTCCATGCACGGATTCATGAGGGCACCGTGCCACCACAATGCCCCACACGTGGTTTCACAACAGCATCTCGCTGACTTCCCCCTACTTTCAGTGCTCATCACATTCAGAGGAAATAACATCCCTTCGTCTTCTGTGGCTCTCTGTGGTCCTGCCATGCTCCCGAGAGATTTTGTGGCCCCACTAGCTCAGGACGAGCGAGGCCACTGTCCTCTCTGGCCACCTCCATCGCTGGCAGCACTGTGCTATAGCCCAGCATCGTATTTTTAACTGTTCCTTCGAACTTGTGGTTTGCTATTGTTGCTCTCCTTTAATAACCTGTAATAGGTTTTCCTCCTCTAAGACCTTAGTAGCAGCGGTTTGCCACCGTATCAACAGTATCGGGCATTCTCTGCTGTAGGTACACTGAGATAAAGATTTCAGAGTCCTTTGAGCTATGATGTAGACCCTTCCACAACAGTAAATGATGATATTTCCATTCAGTAATGTATTTATATCTTCCTGTTGAGGTCAATAACGGAGTATCCCTTGAGCTGGGAAAAATGATGAGTGATGTCTAGTAATTACAGAGACCGTAAGGCAACAGTGAATCTGATTTTGGCATTAAAAATCATGACGAGCACCTCTGTTGCCTATTTTATGTGCCGGTTTGGACGGCGAGGTCCACCGCTGTGCAAGGAACAGATGTCTGTACACAGGGCACGTTTTGGGGTTGTCGGAATCTAAAGCAATTAACTGCTTTTGCCTCTATCAGTTTTCTGGCGTTGTGCCTGACCTTGCATACGATTCATCTTCCTCATTCGTGTTAGATGTTTGCAAGTCATCTTGCTTTGAGCAATGTAGGCTGCAGTGGGGATTGAAATGTCTGATATTACCAGCCTTCCCCTCTTCCTCACCACTGAACCAGCCGGAGCACTTCCAGAAAACATGGTTTATATCTGCACATTGCAAACAAGCAGTAAGAGCACACTCTGAAGATGAATTGCACGAAACAACTCTCCAATGAGGTGCATTTTGCATTTCAAACGCCATCACTCCAAATGCCCAGCTGTCTTTGCCAGAGGAGTCGATGGAAAAAAAAAGTTTTTGTTCCCATTTCATACAAATACCCTTGTTCGTATTTCTGTTTTAGAAATGCTTTTGCACAGCAGTAAGACCTTAGCACCCCAACTTTCCGAATTCAGGGTGGAGGAAGCCGGCAAAAGCTCCGGCAGATCTGCAGACAGGGAGGCTTAAAAGCCAGGCCTCTTGATTCCTGCCGCTTGCTTGGAGAACTGGGTTAATACATTGAGATTTTGGTAAATAATAGCATGAGGCTTTAAGTCTAAAGTCATCACAAGTTTTCAGCTTCTTGTGGTGTTTTTCATACTTCCCCCTGAAAGTCATAGGAGATGCAACACCGCTTTTGGAATGATGCAGAATCACAGAAAATAGGGCTGGGAACGGACCTCAAGCGTTGGCCCTGCCTCAAGGTAGGGTTAGCTCTGTATTATTCCCGAGAGATGTTCCTCCAAACTCTTCTTAAACACTTCTAAGGATAGAAACTCCATAGCCTCCCCAGGCAAAACATCCCAGTGCTTAATTGTCCTTACTGTTACAAGATTAGAAATCTCCTTCTCTGCAATTGCAGCACTAATTCCCGTCTTGAACCTCTGCAGATTGAACAGAGAATATTCCATCATTTAGATCGTTAGGGAAAATACCGACTCCTATTAGATGAAGGACAGATTCCTGCAGAAAGTCACTCAATCCATCCTTCTGATTGACAGCAAATCATTGACTTCTCTTGTCTGGTTTCCAACCATGTTTTGCACCTCTCCCACAGTAGTTTTATGGAGACCTGCTTACCAACCTTGTTAAAAGGAATATTGTGCGAAACACAGCAGAATCCTAGCAAAGCCAAGACGTCTGACATCTCTGGCTTCTTCCCCATCCAAAATATTTAGTCTCATCACTCAGGGAAATCAGACTGTCTTGACATACATGTGTTTTTTCTTTTGAGGGGGATTATCTTCCTTTTTTTTTGGTACTTAGAAATGATACTTTTCTGGGAACTTAATTTAGATCAGTTGGATTAAAATGCTAATAATTCTCCATATCTCCTCCTTTTACCGCTCTGTAAATACACACTTTACCTTTGCCTCTGCCAATCTCCTGGAGCATTGTAACATCCCTAAGATGGCTTCTGTCGGTTCTCTGACTAACTGCGAATAAAGTTCTGGCTTTGGTCCGTTTGAAAATACTTTTCTTATCTGCAACTGATCCTTATTACCCTTTATAAAGCCTGCTGATGGCACAGCATTTCGCACCCTGAGCTGCCTGGTTTCATCCCTGCCTGCTTGTACCACCCGACATGCCATCGGGAATGTGACCTGGGTTTTAGTCCTTGCAGCCTTTCCTCCTCTCCCAAAGGCCAGTGATGAGCTAGAGCTGACCTGAGACAGTCCCTGCTCCATTTCCCATCCTTCTCTTTCCGAAGGTTTGGATGGGTCTCCTATTTGCCCACAAAAAGTCTTGCTTCACCTTAAGTCACACAGATCAACAGCCTCACAATATGTGACCATATTTACTAATCACCCATAGTTTTCAGTAGGTCATAGAATCATAGAGTCTTCATGGTTGGAAAGGACCTTTGAGATCGTCGAGTCCAACCATACACACACAAAAAAACCCCCCTACAATCTCTGACACTAGAGCACGCATGTGAAAAACCAGCCAAATCATAGAATCACAGAATGGTTTGGGTTGGAAGGGACCTTAAAGCCCATCCAGTGCCACCCCATGCCCTGGGTAGGGACACCTCCCACCAGACCAGGTTGCTCCAAGCCCCATCCAACCTGGCCTTGAACCCCTCCAGGGATAGGGCAGCCACAGCTTCTCTGGGCAGCCTGGGGCAGTGTCTCACCACCCTCAGTGTAAAGAACTTCTTCCTCAGATCTCATCTAAATCTCCCCTCTTTCAGTTTGAAGCCATTGCCCCTCATCCTATCATTACACTCCCTGATAAAGAGTCCCTCCCCATTCTTCCTGTAGGCCCCCTTCAGGGACTGGAAGGGGTCAAAGGTCTCCCCGGAGCCTTGTCTTCTCCAGGCTGAACCCCCTCAGCTCTCTCAGCCTGTCCTCACAGCAGAGGGGCTCCAGCCCTCCCAGCATCTCCATGGCCCTCCGCTGGACCTGTTCCAACAGCTCCGTGTCCTTCTTGTCCTGAGGACTCCAGAGCTGGAGGCAGTACTCCAGGTGGGGTCTCACTACAGCAGAGCAGAGGGGCAGAATCACCTCCCTCAACCTGCTGGCCAAGCTTCCTTTGATGCGGCGCAACCCAAGAATTCAATTCACAACCCACAAATCCAAGAGCACAACCCCAGAATTCTCCTTTCCTTAGACTCACTGTTCTCAGGTGGTTAATGCCACCTCGGAAGTGTTGAAAAAGGCCCCAGCACGAGGATTTTGGTTGTAACCTCCTTCTTCGCTCCTTACCCAGGCAAGAAAACAGAAAAAGATGGAAAAACACAGGACACATTTGCAGCTTAGTTGCTGTGGTCTTTCTTCCGCCGAGCCAGCCAAACCAACAAATCACTGTCAGATATATCTTATTCCAGTGCCTAGTCACATTGACACGCGCAGAAGATATTAATTCCAAGCGGCTCATCATCCATTTCAGTCAGGAGAGATCAAATACAGTGTTTGCTACAGGACGTTCACGACTGTGACAGGCTTTTGCTGGCTGAGTTAAGAATAGGTGCTCGCAGGGTGGAGGGAGAGAAGGAAGAACAGCTGAAATCTGGGGGCTCTGTGCAGCTGCACGTGAAATCCAGCACGAGCTACCGCCGAAGCACACTGTACCAGGGGATGCAGACAGCTGGGACGTAGCACTGGGATCGTATATTACAGCTGGCAACATTACAAACAACTAAAGGACAATTGTCCTGACATTTTTTTATGGCACATATAGTTCTTTTTAATAAGCGTTTCTTTCATAATTGCATCTGTTCCTCAAAGGATTTACTGCGGATTAGGAATCCCATGCGAACACAGGGAAGCAAACTGTGATTAATTATGCTCGACTTGCTCAAGGTGTGTTGTGGGTAGACACATAGAGGCTAAAGATGAAAAAAAACCTGGAAAACAAAGCAACTGGCCTGTTTTTTTCCAGCGATGAAGCTCTGAGTAGGGAGAAAACCTTCAAAAGTGTGGTCTTCCCAGGCAGTTCAGATGACTGGTGTGGTCTGCCACCCTACAGCATCCAAACGCCTTTGGTTTGAATGGACGAGCCCAGTTCAGCCTGATGAACACGCAGCATTAGTGTGCTTTGCTAGAGCTGGGTTTAGACTGGGGGGACCTGGAAAGGAGAGAGGTGGGAAAGCGGAAAGACTGACTGCCAAGAGGTAACCCGCAAAGATGGTCCCGCCACATATTGGTGATTGTCACCGATAGTCCCTGGAAGCCAGGTGGTCATAGAATCATAGAATTGTTAGGGTTGGAAGGGACCTTAAAGATCATCTAGTTCCAACCCCCCTGCCATGGACAGGGACACCTCCCACTAGATCAGGTTGCTCAGAGCCCCATCCAGCCTGGCCTTAAAAACTTCAAGGGATGGGGCTTTCACCACCTCTCTGGGCAACCTCTTCCAGTGTCTCACCACCCTCATGGTGAAGAACTTCTTCCTAACGTCCAGTCTGAATCGGCCTATCTCTAGTTTTAATCCATTCCCTCTAGTCCTACCATTACCTGACATCCTAAAAAGTCCCTCACCAGCTTTCTTGTAGGCCCCCTTAAGATACTGGTAGGCCACTATAAGGTCTCCTCGGAGCCTTCTTTTCTCCAGACTGAACAACCCCAACTCTCTCAGTCTGTCCTCATCGGAGAGGTGCTCCAGCCCTCTGATCATCCTCGTGGCCCTTCTCTGGACATGTTCCAGCACGTCCATATCTCTCTTGTAGTAGGGGCTTCAGAATTGGACGCAGTACTCCAGGTGGGGTCTCACGAGAGTGGAGTAGAGGGGGAGAATCACCTCCCTCGACCTGCTGGCCACGCTTCTCCTGATGCAGCTCAGGTCCCTTGCCTTGGGGACAGCGACACGTCCCTGCTTGGCAAGTCCCAAAAGGGAGTGGGAGAAAGGAACACGATGAGGCTCCTCTAAGCTCCGCTGCACCCTATTCTCTGTTCCACAGGATCCATGGCCACAGGAGGATGAGGTCACGTTTGGCCAAGTCTCTCCCCAGCAGCCCCCCCAGAGAGCAGCTGGCAGAACAGGCACAGTTCGTTAGCGGCACAATCCCCGCGTGCACCTCTGCTAGCTAATCAATAAACCATTTTTCTACTCAACCGAGAGCCATTTGTCACCGACATGATGAAAAATACCCTGCTCATCAGGAGATGGTGCCCCCAATCACCAACAAATGGTCGGAGCAGACCAGGATTTCTGAGGTGTCTAACCCCGTCCATGGTGGCCTCATCCTCTTCCTCCCAGGCAGCACTCACTTCTCTCCCCCTCCTTCCTGAATTACCAGAAATAGATACCACAGGAATATTTTATCAGAAAACAGGGGGGATCCCTCATCTCAATGCCCCTTACCTTCAAGCTTAGCTGGGAGGTGGCCCCTCCACAGGCAACTTGGTCTTAGGAGCTATGAACCCTTGCGCCATTACCACCACATTGAGAAGAAGCTATGAACCGTTGCTCGAATACCACCACGTTGAGGTCCATAAAAGCTTAGAGATACCTTCAGTCCACCGTGCAGAGTCCCCCTAGGTGGGCTGGGAACCCCAGCACCCCAGCTGAGATCAGGGTGCTTGCATGCAGGTGGTAATACCCTAATTACAACTTCATGATCATCAGTTGAGGAGCACGGGCAGAAGATCTCTGCTTGCTGGGGAGAAGGCTGCTAGTCCTCATGGCTTGCTTCCCTTGCAAAAGTGGCACAGCTCTTCTAAAGGTGCTCCAATTTTGTTTTACGAGCACTTCCTCTGTCTGCTTCTCAGTCATCTGGTGAGGCCGCTTTCTGCATTCCTGGGTGTCATCTGTGCTGAGAGAAACACTCCACCCCTCATGGTGTGTGATAAAACAGCTCATGGGAAGCAATGAAAGGGTTAAAGACAGACTCGGAGTTTGAAAACTATTTGATCCAAGCAAGAACGTTATTTGAGAATGGGGAATTTCTCCCTCTAATAAATATATATGGGAAGGAAAAACTGCTGCCAGTAGAATTACTCATAATGTTATAAATGAAAATGGATTTGGAGATGCTGGGTTTTTTTGCACAGTAAGAAAGACTTTTAGACCATTAAGCTAGAGACATTCATTACTTTCTTTCCACACACATGGTGCAAAGCAAGGATTCTTAGATCTGAATGCTCAAGAAGGCTACACAGTGGTTTGTTTGCAAGTTATGAAGGACACGGCTTTAAATTAAATGAAAAGCAAGAGAAAGATGAAAATATATAGAGACTCTCCCTCCCTGGCTGTTGCATTTCACATGAGATACTTTGGCGGTGCTCAACTGGGGCACGCTTGCAGGGGATGTTGAACTGCCTCGCAGTCTTAGTGTACAGCTGGAAGTTGATGCCCAGATGGTACCCAAGTAATAAAAAAGTATGACGAGCACAATTGCAATTATTGCTAATAAAGAACAACAACGCTTAATGGTAACTAGATGCTGGTTGCCCCACTGATTTTCAAGCATGGAGAACCAGCGCTCACCACTGCGAAGAACCCAGGCACATCAGCAGGTACTCGAGCGGGTAAAAAAGCGAAAAATACAAGTGAGAAACCAGGGGGAAACACATTTACCGCCCAGAAAAGCGGCCCTGGAGTAAGCACGGCTGCCCGGCATGCTGGGGGGCTGGAGGCAGCAGTACGTGCACCGTTGGGAGGATGGAGGACTGAATGCTGTTTTCAAGATCTGTCAGCCGGGCACTAAATTCTGGTATAAAAAAAAAAAGAAATGAAAGAGCAAGGCAAACAGTTTAAATGAACCCAAGAGGCACATCCAAGTTACAGAGCAGGGAAGAGGACAGTCATTCTGGAGACCGTGCGCTGAAAACATTAAGCAATAAAAATAATGTAAAAACTCCCTGGTTTCCTTGTAGCACCGAGTGCCAGCGAGAGCAGGGAGGAGCGGGCTGCCGGGTACGTGCACGGGTGCCGCTGAGCCGAAATGTTCTGTATCATGCTCTCGTACAGTAATATTCACAGGGGGGAAAATTGGCATTTACTGCTGGCAGTCATACTTAAGAAAAAGTGGAATCAGTCCATGAAAGGGACAATGGCAGAGATGCCATCTGTCATTTGAGGCTGGGGGGATGGCTGGGGGGTGGCTCTGAGCAGCAGTGATGCGCCACTGACAAGCACAGTGGCCTCCCGGAGCTCCCACCCTGCCCTGGAGAGCCAGCTTTCCCGGAGGCTTTGATGACAAAAGGCATCGGCAAGGCAGGAGGGAGCTGGGAGAACCACCACTTCTGGGAATTGGGGAGGGGGCTAAAGGAGCTGTCTGGGAGCTCTCTGGGCCACCCACAAGAATCTGAGAAGGTTAGCAAATCTCCACCAGGTGGCCCGTGGCAGCCCCATGGACCATGCAATTATATGCTCAAGGCGGAGAAAGAGGAGATAGGGTAAAGCTTAAGAGGGATGCGGGGCTCACGGCTTCATAGGTAGGACCAGTCCAATCTCCTCTGAAGCATTTCCCTGAATTAATGCTTTTTGAACGTGACCACATCATTTAGAAAAGCATCCAATCTTAATTTTAAAATCACCGGTGAAGGAGAATCCATCACGAGTCTTGGCAAGTTGTTCCAATTGCTGATCACCCATCCTGTTACCCTGGATTTGTCTAGCTTCACCTTTCAACCATCAGATCTTTGCATGCTAAATTGAAAAGCCCTCTGACAACAATTTGCATCCTTTAACCTTCCCCTGGAGAGCTGCAGTCACTGCAGCGTGAGGAGTTTGCTCTAACCTTGAAACTGACTCTGAAATTACGGCACGAAGAAACTCAACAAGAGAAGTTAAGAGGGGCAAGCAGGAGATTTGGGGTCTTAATGAAAAGACAAATACTAAAAATTGATGTGGAAAAAGGCTTTCTGAAAGAAACCTTCCCTTGCACCAGACCGGGGAGCTCATCAGCACAAAGCCTGAGGATGCAGTGCGGACACCAACAACTCTTGGCCGTGGTGCAGAGCAGTCCATGTGCCTGATGGGGAAGATGTCCTTCCTTTCCACCCCCAAAACCCTGTGGAAGGCATCAGGAAACCAGCAGGTTTCTGAAATGTTGGAAACAAGACATGGTGCAAAAGCCCTGATGGAGGTGGTGACCCTACCCGTGACACCCTGATGCCACAACCCCAAGCTAGTCTGCAGGAGAGGGTGTTGCTGGCCCCCCTCCACTCACCGATGGCAGAAAGATGGCCTTTACACTTGAAGGAGGTTTTATGGGGCTTTCCCTCCCAGAAACTGGAGATGACCAGAAAAAGCTGCATTCTGCATCCACCTTGCTCTGCTGCTGAGGCTTCGAGATTTTGGCTGCATGGTTGGCGGCGCAGCAGGCTCCCAGGGCTGGCTGGTGGCTGTAGGGACATGTGCCCAGCCACATCCCGGTGGAATGAGACTTGCAGTGTACAGTACAGCTGCTGCAGGGGGTTTGTTGCCTGTTTTCTCATGGTGTGTGGCATCGCCTGCTGCACATCTTGGCCAAAACCGGCTTCTTTGGTGCAACACCCTGTGCTGGATCCAGTGGGGAGGGATGAGGTGGTCTTGGGTTTTCACTGGTTGCTCCCCTGGCTCCATGCCCAGGTGAGCTGTTGCACGACAAGGTGACTCACTATGGTCCCCATCCTTCCTTGCTTCTACTTCAGCAGTGCCAGGAATTTACTTCAAAGGAAGCTGCTGGGCTGTTTTCTGGGTTTTCTGGTTACCCTGAGTCATCTCCCCCAGGTTGGCCACTCCTGCTGCACAGGCCTGTGTGGCAGGGTGTGCTTTTTGGGGATGGTTCCTGTTGT
Source organism: Stercorarius parasiticus (assembly GCA_013396915.1). Taxonomy (NCBI): domain Eukaryota; kingdom Metazoa; phylum Chordata; class Aves; order Charadriiformes; family Stercorariidae; genus Stercorarius; species Stercorarius parasiticus. The sequence continues at coordinate 341,814 of VWZL01002762.1, forward strand.
TTGCCATCAGCTCCTTGTTTCCATGACGATGACTAATAGGGTGGCTGACATCATGGGAAGACCTGGCGACAGCATCTGCCAGTGTGTTACAGGTGTGTCCTCTCTCCGTGTGAGCGAGATGCTGGTTTGGGGGCGAGCATCACCCATGGCAGGGATGCGGCGGGCACCGTCCTGCTTCCGTGATGGAGCTGATCTGAAGATAATCCCAAACTACGGGAGTTTGGTACCTTTGCAGGGTTGGTGGAAAGGTCCCAGAACCAATCCTCTGCCATCCGGGTAACGCAAGTGCTGCACGAGTATCATGACCATATTGCAATCATCCACCCAGCACCTTTTAGAGCACCTGGACCACAGAACAGAGGCAGAGAGCACGGCAGGATGAAACCAAACAAATCAAGACACACGTCTGTTGGACCAAGAGGGACTAAATGTAACAGGAAAAGCAAAATGATCCTTGTTGAAGCCAAGAAGAAGCCATGGTTGGGGCAGCCCTTGCAGCACACACCCAGCACGCTTGTGCCCAGGCAGCCCCAAGACCCCATACACCTGCCCCAGAGCCTGGCTGGGGCTAAGAGCAGATCTCAAGTGCAAGATGAATAAGTCAGGCAATGCCTGGGAGGGGACAGCTGCCCTTTCAGAATATTTTTTTTTTTTGGTGGGGAATGAGATCTGACATTCCGAATTCAAGGGCTGAGAGCTCAGTGCCTGACTGCAGTGATTTAGGCTGAAAGCAGTTAGATCTGGAGGCAATGACGGGTGTCATGAGCATGCTCTGTGGCCTCCAGGGGGATGTCTGGAGGGTCCTATAAAGAGAGAAGGGGACAAGTGAAAGGCTTGGCTGTGGATTGCAACCGTCATCTGCTCCCATGCGGAGAGGGTCAGCACAGAGAGCAGAGCTGGGGTTAGCACTGCATGACCAAAGGGCCCGGGGGGATGCCTGGGGCCCAACGCTTTCATTTAGCCTCCAATCACAAGTTTCCAGGCCTCCCTTCTCCCTGTTTTGCTGTCAGCACTTGATGAAATTGCTCACCCTGGTGCCATCCCTCTGTCCCTGCAATCTCCCACCCTGTGCTGATCCCCGCACGGAGCTCCCCCTGCCTGGTACCCCGATCCCCACAGACCCCCCACCTCCCTTTTGCCAGCAGTTTTGGAATACGCTCTCCGTGCATGTGCCAGTGCAGGAGTTGGCCTCGGGGAGCAATGTTTTAAAGATGGTAAAAGACTTGAGGTACCAATTTGGTGAAGCTGTCATCAGCTGCGAGTCCCTGCCATGGGGGCTTGCAGAGATGCTCTCCCCCAGGACACCCCAAACGCCTCGGGAGCCTGTGTGATGCTTTCTGCCGAGGCTTACATCTCAGGAGACCTTAGGGACATCCCCAGGGGAGGTGGTTTTGGGGACCAGCAGCACACGCCGTGCTTGAGGACATATTTCAGCTGCTGCTCTTGCTTGCTGCGGGCTGGGGGGCAGGATGCCGCTGTGGGGCAGGATGCTCAGGCACCCTAATGCAATATGCCAGGGAGGCACAGACGGAGGGGGAAACAGCATGTGGTGGGCTGTCGTCCAGTTGGGGACCAGGGTGAAACCCAGGCTGTGTGCTAGGAAGGAGGTTTCACAGTGTAAATCCTTCAGGGTTGCTGCTGGAGGCATGGGCTGGCGAAGCCCAGCCATGGGCAGAACTCCACAGCGAGCGGCCGGTTCAACTGCTGCACTGGGAAAGGCCAATTTTGCTGTGGAAAAGAGCTTAATGACAGACATCGAGTGACAATGAGTGACACCGAGGGGGATAAGGCTACCTGAGCAGCCGGGTGCCACAGCCCCGAGGCTCTGCCCACATCCTGCAGTGCCTCCTGCGGGGCGGGCAGGAGGAGATGCTCTGCTTGGTGTACGGCCAGCTGCTTTACTCCAGCTTTTCCAAAGCTGCCCACAGGCAAGGGGATGCCTGTGCGGGACAGCACCCAGCAAACCCTGCTTTCTGGGGGTGCAAGGCTCGCTCCCCGGCTGGCACGCTCCACACTTACCCTTTGGGGGACTCCCGCGATGCCACGGCCGCGGTTTATGCTACACTGAGTCATTGCCAACTTAGTTGTTAATTCGTATTAGGGATGATGTGAACACCGGAGTGATATTTTCCGGGATGATTTCAGACTGTTTACCGCTGCCGTGTTACCATGGCGATTAATGCAGTGCCGCTTGATGCGATAGTCCTATTAAACACCTACACACGGGGCTGTTTCCAGCAGGGACGAGCTCCCCAAGCCCTTGGGAGCCTTTGCCCGTCTTGCCCTGCCCGTGCCACGGCTTCTCCCTGCGCCCCGCGCTCGCCCACATCTCCTCCTGCCTATCCCCTGCCCCAGGGAAAGGGCCACAGTGACCGCTGGAGGGGCTTGTTCTATTTTGCCATGCAGCGACTTGACATCCCCAGGGAGTTTCCCAAAATCCCTGGAGCACAGAGGGGTCGGCGGGAGGGAGAATGCAAGGGCAGAGCCGATCCTGCTTGCCGGTCCTCGCAGCTACAGGCTTGCATGGTGGATGTATGGAGGCAACATACCCACAAACCTCGGGCCAGCAGTGAGCGCCACCTTCAGCCTGCGCTTTAAGAATCCAGCTTGATGCTGTTAAACACCTTTCTATAACCTCGTCGTGGCCGTGGCACAGCGTAACCTGCCTGCGTGCAGCCCTTGCTGCGGCGACGCTCCCTGGGCCAGGCAGCACTCCCGCCGTGGCCCCACGACACTTGTACGACATGAAGTACCTCGCTGTGTCATACACGCAACATCTTTCAGGATTGCTTTCCTCCCGGCAGCCCTGATTTAGTATTTATGAGACCAACACCGCTGTCAGTCCCTGCTCCCGCTGCTGGGTGTTTCCTGGTGGATGTGGAGGCAGGAGGGGAGCACGTGCGGGATCGCCCCTGGTACAAGCCTGTGGGCATTTGTCAGCAAGAAATGACATGGTTTCTGTGCAAGCCACAGGAGAAATAGCTGGGGAGCCCAAGGTAGTTCCTCGTCTTCCTTTCCCAGCCTGAACACGTGGAGCCAGCAGCCCCCATGGGGAGCAGCTCCCCAGGGCTCGCAGGAGCAGCCTGGGGGAGCTGTCGCTGTGGTGGTCACCTACCCACAGCGTGGTTTTTCCTGTGAGAGATAAAAAGCCAGGAGAAGAAAAACATAATTTTCCCCAGGAAAGCAGATTCTCCGCAAGCATTCACCGAGCGAGCACAGAGGGCATCACCCCCTGCTCCCCTCAATGACTCCTTGTTGCAAGCAGAGCACCCCATAGCCCCGGCCGCATGCTGCAGAGATGCCTGGTGCAGTGCAAGAGCTCCAGAAAATACTTTTTTGCCCAACTTCTGGGACAGCTTCTGCAAGATGTGTCTCTCGTAGGATGCTGGACCACGAGAGTGGTCCACTACAGGCTACAGCGCATTTTGGGACCACACCAAGGGAGCTGCTACTCTTCGTTCTGCAGCCTGGGCTTGCTCCTACCTAGGCAAACCATGAACGTCCCAATCTACACACCATAAAGAGGGGATTTTTATAGCAGACATGAAACCTGTCTGTACGGCACCCTGCTGATGTTGGATGGCCGAGCCCTACCATCCTAGAAGGACAGCAAAGGCCACCTCCTCTGCCTGCCCTGGCCAAGCCCTTGCAAGATGAGACCTTCATTGGAGGATGCGCTCCTTCCTCCAGGCCAAGCCCTGGCATGGGGCAGCGGGCACCCTGCCCAGCACGGCTGGCCAGGGACACAGCCCACCCCAGGGCAGGGACGACCTCTGGCAAAGCCCTCAGCCTTGTGAATATTAATCTGCATCCCAAGGAGGCATCTATTTCATCTCCAACTATTGTGTTTTTCTGACATATTTATGAGTCCTCTGTCTCATTAATCTGGCGAGTATTCATAAGACTTTCCTTTCATGCTAGAATAGCTAAGGGCAAAAGCCTCTATTTATCTGTTCGGTGCCAAGGAACCTTTCTCAAGAGTCAACTGGATGAAAGGTTTTCACCTTTTAAAATCCTTAATAGAGTTTTCCCAGCAATATGTCTTATGTGTTTTAGGAAAAAGGCAACTTCCTCTTTATGGCACGCCTCAGGTTCATTTCTTTTATTACCTTGACAAGATAACATTCGCCTCCTCTCTCAATGCCTGCCTTTCTTTCCCCAGCCCACATCACCCTTACACTGCGTTCCAGCTGAATAGTGATCTGTCATGGCAACAGCCTTATGGCAGAGTCTTTAAAATAAAAAATAAGAAGAAAAATCAAAACAAATCACGCCACAGAAGGTGGACTAAGTGGCTTCGTGCTCAAATCGCCTTCAATAGGATTAACCTGCATGCTCTGCCCTCAGCGGGCACCTTCCTGAGCTTCTGCAGGCTGGGACCCACTGTGTTTTGCCAAACCAAGGCTTTACCAAGCGGTTTGGGGCTCATTTTGGGTGCAAACACCACTCCACGTGTGCAGAGGAGCATTACCATCATAGAATCATCGTAGAATGTGTTGGGTTGGAAGGGACCTCTAAAGACCATCTAGTCCAACCCCCCTGCAGTCAGCAGGGACATCTTCAACTAGATCAGGTTGCTCAGAGCCTCATCAAGCCTGACCTTGAATGTCTCCAGGGATGGGGCCTCCACCACCACTCTGGGCAACCTGGGCCAGTGTCTCACCACCCTCAGTGTAAAGAACTTCTTCCTAATGTCTAAACTAAACCTGCTCTGCTCTAGTTTAAAACCATTGCCCCTCGTCCGATCGCTCCATGCCCTTGCAAACAGCCCCTCCCCAGCTTTCCTGGAGCCCCTTTAGGGACTGGAAGGGGCTCGAAGGTCTCCCCGGAGCCTTCTCTTCTCCAGGCTGAACACCCCCCGCCCTCTCATTACTAGCAGCCTTCCTCCAGAAGCTGGACATGGACCGAGTCATCGAATCATAGAATTGCCTAGGTTGGAAGGGACGTTTCAGATCATCTAGTCCAACCACGGATGGCAACCACCAGCAGGTCCCTGTCTGCAGGCACCAGGAGATGCCTGTTTTAGTGATGGAAACAGCCCGCCCATTTATAACTCTTCATGCCAGGCTGGCCAAGTGCTCGTTTCCAGGGCTCTATAAATAATAATAACTGCTGAGGTCTGGGCTGATTCCCCACGTGAGGCTCCTTTCCATTAGAGCACTCTCTAGTAATTGCTTTTCATTTACTTTTTTTTCAGGGGTCTTCTTAGCGTTGTGTCTAAATCAATATTGTAATTAAAACAAAAATATTTCAGAACAGCCACAGAGCAGTAAAAACAGGGAAGCAATTACAGGAAACCTTCAAGCATTAGCACGGAAAAGGAAATAAAAGAATAAAAAGCTTTCAACCCCCCATTTGAAACATTTACAAAAACATTTCGGTGCAGCAAATGGCCTTTTAGAGCATTCCCTTCTGGTTGGGCCATGGAGTTTGTATTTTGTGCTATTTCGGCGTACACCAAACTAAAGCACATCAGGATTATTTCCCCTGGGTTTCTGCCCTCCCTTTCTCCCTCCGAGCGCGTGTCCACGCACACGTGTACCCGTGCACACAGATTTGGGCTCAGACCTTCTTTTGGCAAAGATTCGAATCAAGCCCAGCCACTTCCCTCGCATCGTTTGCCTCGTTACCTCCCACCTCAGCCCTTGGACCAGACCCAGGAGCCAACGCCAGCCGTCCCGCCGCGGCTTTACTGACACCATCTCCTTGCAGTGTGCTCGCACTCCGGCTTCACAGTCAGCCTCAATTAGAGCCACGACATCGCGTTTCCCCTCCTGACACGGTGCAACTGCCCAAATAAAGGAAAGTGCCGCTCGGTGAAGCCCTACCCAATTATCCGATCAAGCAAAGAGAGAGGGAGCAAATGCACAGGAAACAGATGGGGCCGGTGATGGCTTGAGAAGTCAATCTGTTTGTCTACTAATTATTTAATGTAGGAGACAATTTCAATACTTAACCCCCTTGATCCCGGGAGTCGCTTTGCTGTTAAGTATGGGAGGCAGGCAACGTGTTTCTCATTAGCATTTAGCACCGGGAGCTCTGGATTAGCCAGCATTGAAGTTTTGAATAAAAAATGAACAGGAGTCAGACAGCTTATTCATCATCCAGGAGGAAGATGTCAAGTTTGGATATCCCAGCCATTATCATAATTGCCAGCGATATCCATCCATAAATGCACATCCAGCAGCATCAGTCTCCCCTCACCACTGCCCGAGCAGTGGGCTCTGCCCACCCGCCCCTTCTCCTTGCCAAGGTCCCAGCTCTTTTGGGAAAGACCTAGTGCTGGGTCCAACCTTGGTGCACAGGTGTTGCTGGCCATGGGGAGGACAACGACATCTCCCATGTCACACGTGGATGCTCACAGATGACATGTGCTCAAACAGGCATGGATATAAAGGGGCCACCTGCTCCACGCATGATGTTCTCCAGCATACCTGATAGAGTAATAGGATCACCTAGGTTGGAAGGGACCTTTCAGATCATCGAGTCTAACCATCAACCTAACACTGACAAAAACCATCAGTAAACCATATCTCTAAGCACTATGTCTACCCACCTTTCAGATACCTCCAGGGATGGCAACTCAACCACTTCCCTGGGCACCCTGTTCCAATGCTTAATAACCCTTTCAGCATTAAAAAAAAATCTTAATATCCATCTTAAACCTCCCCGGGTACAACTGGAGGCCATTTCCTCTTGTCCTATCACCTGTTCCTTGGGAGAAGAGACCGACCTCCACTGGCTACACCCTCCTTTCAGGGAGTTGCAGAGAGCGAGAAGGTCTCCCCTCAGCCTCCTTTTCTCCAGGCTGAACACCCCCAGCTCCCTCAGCCGCTCCTCACAAGACTTGTGCTCCAGACCCCTCACCAGCTCCGTTGCCCTTCTCTGGACACGCTCCAGCACCTCAATGTCTTTCCTGTGGTGAGGGGCCCAAAACTGGACACAGCACTCGAGGTGATGATCCCACTTGAAGTGAACAGAGGTCTTAGATTAAGTAATAGAGCACAGTCTGAGACCAAGTGATAAGCAGGACGTGCTATTAATTAAAGCTGCTCTGTGTAAAGGGCGCGAGCGAGGTGCGATAGCTCTGGAGCAAAGCAGCAGTGGTTGGAAAGGGGGTGTCCCAGCAGCTCTGCCCTCCTCCTGCCACCATCTTTCCATGCTATCGCCACCCCAGAATAAACGTTACACGGGCTCTAATGGCATCTGAAAGGCAGGATCAGGACACGAGCCTTTGGAGATTCACAGGCCCCTTCTTTCCCTGCCAGCGCTAAGAAGAAACATGAGGTTTAAATAAAACATGAAAAAAGGTTGGGAGCGAGCACACTGGCCAACTTGCTTTGCAAGGTGCTAATCTGGCACTGACATTAACGACAGTTGAGGGGGACCGCGGGCATCTCTCCCCTGGTGCCCTAACACCCAGGGTGCCTACTCCCAGCTCAGTTGCACCGACGGTGTTCATCCCAGCCCAGAGCTGCTCTGGGCAGTGTCCAGGGCCATGTTCTGCTGCAGGACCACTGGTTCCTGTACGATGACATCCCTGCAACCCACCATGCTGCTCCCCTTGTCTTCAGCCAGGCGTCTACGCTGCTTCTTGCACCATCCAGCCCCTTCCTCTGCTCCCTCTCCTTCTCCCGGGGCCCTTCCTCATCCACCATCCCCTCTAACAGGTACCAGTTTGGCCACCACCCTTTCCCAGTGGCTCGCACCGGTCTCCGAGCAGAGGCAAGCTCAAGCAGCATCCTTCCCCGCCAGGAGCTCAGCTACAGCGTGGAAGGGGCTGCTTTTATGATGCTCCATAATTTTCGAGTGGCCCAGCGTTAACTCTTCCCCTTAGCTTTACAGCTGCAGGGTCATGTAAATCTCCGGTACATTATTTATCATCCTGCCCATGTTTCCCTGCCTACGTGGAGGGCTTCGCAGGCGGGCACCTGCGACAGCAACAGGCTGTGCTGAACGCAGTTACGAGCAGCGTTGGGATGGACCCCAACACCCCGCTTGCATCCAGGGGAGACGCTGGAAACCTCTGGATTTCCACCAGCACTGGAAATGGGGCTTGCTGGGAGTCCAGGGCAGGCACACAGGCAATCCTGAGCAATTCTCCCCCAATTTGCTCGCCCTTGCTAGGCAGACCTGCTGGCAATGCCATTAAAGCACTGTGGATTCTCGGATCCCAGGTGAAATCCCAGGTCCTGGAGGCAGGTGATGGCCAAATCACACCTTGCATTGAAATGAAAAGAGTTTCACCTGTTTATACAGGTGTCTGCTGCTCAAACCACCTGCACAATTCACATCTCCCCCATGTCAAGGTGAGTGGTAATGTGTCGAAACCCAGCATCATCCTGCCACGCAAAGCGGAGCCAGCTGCCAGCATCACCTCCTGCTGAGAGCCGAGAGGGGTCCCGCATCTCCCTGGCTTTGGAGGGACAGATTGGGCTCCAATTCAGCAGCATATATGAAACCATCACCTCCCTTCTCCTCTGTTTTATTAAATTCAGCATATGGTTTTTATGAGAAAAGACAATTACAGAAGAAAAGGTCACTGTTATCTTTGCTCCGCAGTTAGGGGTCACCAGAGCTGTTTATTGCATCGCATCTCAGCTGATCAAAACCCAGGCAGCTCAGGGACTGGCTTGGGGATGCCATGAGTGCACAAAAAACATTTGGGCTGTCCTTGAGCAAACGCTGCCTGGGACTCTGCTTACACATTTCACAAGTATTTTAGCTCTACAACTCCCAAGGCCCACAAAGCAACGTCCTGCCAGCCTGGGCACATTTGCTAACCGGAGGAGTGAGACCCTCCCGACCGCTCTTAGCCAGTGCCCACCAGCAGGATGCCATGGAGGGATGCTGCAAAGAGGATTTTTTTGCTCCTTTTGTTCTAGCTTTAGCAGTTCAAGGAAAAAGAGAAGCTCATTTCTCTGATTTATGGCTCCCGGCCTCAGCAGGGTCCCCAGCAAGGCTTGCTGGAGAGGAAGGTTAGCGCAGGAGCACGGGGCCAGCGGAGGCCACAGGTAGAGGCATCGGGTGCCTTGTTCTGCCACGGGTTCTGTCAGCGAGGGCACCTAAGCTCAATGGGTCCAAGGCAGGGAAGAGACACGATAAACCCCATCACAGAGAAGCCGTCTGGCTCGTGTCAAGCCCTGGGTCCCCGCTGGAGCCCACAGGGGTGGCAGTGCCCCAGATGAGCTCTGTCCCAGCAGCAGGGCAGGTTTATTGGGGGCTGTGTCCCCATACAGCACACAGATCTCCTGCCACCACCGCACTGCAACATCTTCTGTCTGCCAGCAGCACAGGAGCTGGCGAGTCCCTCCTCACCCCCATCACCCCATGTGCCAGCCCCACATCCACCCTGTGGCCACAGCTCTCCATCTCCCAGGGCAGTGGTAGGGGAAGACCATTCCCAGCACGAGCTGGGAGCACTTTTGGGAGGTAAACGCTCATGCAACAAGGCAAACAGGGAATGCTGCAAGAGATCAGGAGCCCTCTGCATCATCCCGAGACAGCAGACAGCACCCCGGAGCAGAACAGGGTACCACACTCAGGGGATGAAGGCAGAGATGTCAAGAACCAGTCCTCATCCCAGGAGTGTTGGCAGCACCCAAATCCCAAAGCTGGGCTGAGAGCTCCCTCCTGCCGTGCCCTTCAAGGCTCCCTTGGGTTCCAGATGGCCCTGGGGATGCCACTTGACAGTAATATTTGCTGATTTTCCAGAAAAGGGTGGGGTTCTGCACAGGAACAAGGCTGAGGAGTCAGCTTCTGCTGCAGGGGAAGGCAGGGAAGGGCTGTGGGTCTCCCCTGGTCCTGGCAGCGCCTCTCACCCCCTGCTCATCCCCCTCGTCCACACGCTCTCTGTTCTGGTTGTCCCCAGCCCTATAGATGTCCATGCCACAGGGGTAAGGAGGTGCCCCAAGCATCGTGGAGATGCTGTATGGTGTCCTACAGCCATCTCTCGGGGGCGATACCCTCCCTCATTGGCATCTTTTGGGTCAGTTGTGGGCTCCCGGGGAGCACCAAGCAACCTCAGCCTCCACTCACCAGCAAAACACCTCCAGAGAGGGCACATTTTGAGCATCTTTCCTGCCTCTCCCACAGCACCTTGCCCTGATGTAAGTGACACAGCAAGAAGCAGCTTGTTCTTTTCTGCCCAGGCTTTTCTCTTGCTGCTCGGTGGCTGGGGATTCATGCCAGGACTTAGCTTTCCTCTCTCCCTCCCTAGCTCTGGTTGTTCCTCTCTTCTGCCACTCGAGAGAGGGCTGCAGCCAAATCCTGACAGCTGGCTGGTGTAAGGGAGGCTCTTTCCTCTCCACTGGTATGCTCCCTTTTCTCCTCTGAACTGGCGGCATGGGCTTCAGACAGGTGAAAATTGATTTGCAATGAACTGGTGCCCTGCCAACACCTGACTCATCCATTCACTCCGCATACATCCCCCCACCGCCACTCATAAACCATCGTGCTGCGGAGCGGGGAGGGAGCGCTGTGAGGGAGCGCAGACATTCAGGAGTTTTTAAAGGGCTGGAGAAAACACTGACACAAACCCCAGCCGCGCAGCAGGATTGATGAGGAGTCGCAGCACGCAGCAGACAATATCAAGGATTTATGCAGCAGAAGGCAGGCAGCGAAAGGTGAAAACTGGGAACCAAAACCCACCAAGCAGGAGAAGATGGCGAGAGTGCGGCTGGGGAGGACAAAGTGCTCAAGTGATCCACACTGAGAAGCCCGGTGGATGGAAAAATGGAAAGCTACAGCCACGGGGGCCTGCGCACAGCTCGTGCTCCAGCTGTATCTCCTTGTTAACCTAGGATCGCGCTCTGCATGCTGTGCACGCCAGACACACCGCCAGGCTGGGAACAGCAGGTCTGGAGGGGTCTCACTCATACCAGCCAGTCCCTGGCCCATGAACGGGGCACCGATTTGCCTCCCAGGGCAAGGAATTGTCTAGGGCTGGAGCTGCTGTTAATCCGCACCAACCTTCGGACCCAGCTCCTCCCACTGTGCGCTGCAATGGCTCATCATCCCCCCACCCCCGCTGCCTTTCCCGGCACGCCGGATTTGATAGCACCGTTTTATTACCACTGATGGATGTGGGTTGGCTGGAGCTCACTGTGCCACATCCCTGAGTTTACCCCAGTGCTCCTGCCCAGCACGTGCAGACCCACCAGCTGGGACCCCTGGGGGGTGGTGGGGAGCAGTCATCCTCCAGAGCCACCCTTGCACCCTGGCTGAGCTCAAACTCAGGCAGGGATTCCGCAAACCGAGGAAACTGGGCTCAAACCACCCTCAGAGCCAGCACAGAGGTGCAAGATCCACTGGGGATTTATGCTAGGAGCATCCCTTGGCTCGTGGGGGTAGGAACTGGCTCAGCTGGAGCCCAGAAGCTGGAGGGGCTGAGCCTCAGGGATGGGACGGAGAACGATGCTCTGGAGGGAGGCGAGAGATGGGAATGAAATAACCCATCAGGGCACAGCTCCTCCAGCCCGCTCAGAGGACAGAGCAGCCCCCATCCCCACTCCCCGGCTCTCCATTGATGCAGAGCAGCTATATTTCACACAAATCTTAGCTAATTAAAGTCAAGCAAAAAAATTCTGGCTCCGAATAGTTAATATACCCACACTGCTCTGCAAAAAAAAAATAAAATACAGTCCCTCAACAGGCCTGTTCCAAATAATAATTCAAGTTCTTTAGAAAGCAGGTCAGCAGCACTGAGTAATAAGTTCATTATAATCTAATAAAGTTCATTAGTCCTTGAAAAGTCTAAAATGCAAAAGCAATATTACTGACAAAATCGCCCTCTGGCGGGATCATTTCTGGGTGGGGGAAAAAAAAAAGGATTTGAGATAAAAGGAAATAAAAATAGGCAGCAAGAATTTGAAATAGGAGAAGACGTTGCTGGGAGAATTGGAAACACCTAAAGTACAGCCAAAGAGCTGCTTCTCGCCTGCAATGAAAGTACCAGGCCTCACACATGAAAGAGAAAAGCAGCTATTAATAGCGGGACAGTCGGAATGGCAGCTCACTTGCACGCAGCTGCCCAGCCACCGCTCTGCAGAGAACAGGGAGAAAAAGAAAAATCCCTGCACGAGTGATAATAAAAGCCCTTAATTCAATGTCAGCGGGGTTCGGGTTTGAAGGGGAANCCAGCCGCTCAGGGACATCAGCATTCAGGTCCCCTGCATGCACATATTGCTCCTGCAAAGTCAACAAGAGGAATGAAGGAAAGCAAATAAATACTGGGGAGCCTCCTGGCTTTGCCCATCGGAGCAGCAATAACCTTGTCCGCCTGTATCCACTGGCATGGGGTATGCATGCAAAAAAATCATCGGATGTGCACATTTGCAGGATGGGAGCTGTGGTTGTAGCAGCTTTGGGGCAGCAATGGCTGGTCCCAGGCCCAGGAGAGGTTGTGAGCATCGCAGGGTGGCACCTGAATTCAGCTGCTGAATAAGCATTGCTCCCTGCCCTGCTTTTGCTGGATCCAAATTAAGTCGGGAACAGGGAATGGGCTGCGAGGCTGATTTCTTACCCGGCCGGGAAGCAGCTCCCGTGAGGGCAGGGGTCCAGGAATGGAACCGGCACAGTCACCCAAGGGAGTGTCCACCCACTTGCAGGAATCAATCCCCACTAACGAGCGCCGGGGCCAGCACACAAATCGGAGGGCCGGGAGGAGGTGTCCTTTACTGCAGGCTTTGTGGTTGATCCACCGGGATTTTCGCACTCGGCAGGAAAATTACTATTTCGTCCCATTTTTGACATTTCAGCAAAGGCGGCAAATTAGCGGTGCCCGGCGGCTTTGGCAGCCAAATTGGGGAACGATGCTGTTCCCCCAGGACGGAAAGAGGGGACGGAGGGCAGAGCCCTGGCCTGGGGGCAGCCTCCCCCAGGGACCCCCAGGGCCTTGAGTGCCCTGGTTCCCAAATGCTCCTTGTGCCTCCCAGGATGGCCGGAGCCCTGGGGGGGACCCCAGTGCTGCTGCCCCACCACAGGTAGCGGGAAGGGGGTCTCCAGGGAGCAGGAGGATGGGTCGGAGCAGGCAGCCACTGCTGCTCCCTCCCTCCCCTGCTCCACCTGCTCTGCTCTTTGTCCTCGGGGAAACGGGCTCAGACACTGAGAAGAAGAACAGCAGCAATTTCTCCAGCACATATTGACTAATTTTTTTTCCTCTTTCTGCCCCCAAAAAGACAGTTATTGCCATCCTTAACGCCATCTAGACAGTGGCCAAAAGAGGTTATAAAAGCTCACTTTGCTTAAAAGGAACAGGGATAAGGGGGTGGCGTTAAAACAAATACTTCACTTGAGACTTCACTTTTCAAGTCTTTAAACTTTTTTTTCCCCTTCTTTTTGTACATTTTCAGTGAAAGGTCAACACATTATAAAAAAAAAAAAAATAATTGTTTGTGGTTGCGGACAGTTTTTCACTGGAGGCTTAACTTGGCCCATGGATTTGTCCCTCCCCACGGCCACAGGACACAAGGTGGTCCCCAGCCCCTGGGACAAGCCAAAAGACTGCACCTACACCAGCGAGCCTCAGACCCGCAGGCGCTTCCACAGCCCTGCCATCAGGGAAATAAAAATAACCCCCCTACGGCAGCAGCACCATGACCCATAGCCACCTCCCGGGCAGGACAGGGTGCTGTGGGGCGAAGGGCAGTGAGCTTCCCAGCTGTCGTCAAGTTTTGGGCCAAAAAAGTCAGTTTGAGCCTTTATAAATAAATAAATAAAAAAAATCAATACGTGACATCTGGAATTATTGAAGGGTTTGCCTGCACACAAACAGAGCCTCGTGCAGCGTTACCGCCCACCGGGGATGCCGAGGCACTCAGAAAAGGTTCGGCTTTCACTGGTAGCGCCTGGTGTTGAGAGGTGATTTATAGCCAGCATGCGCGAGGGAAAACTTTCCAATATACAGCCCCGTTTGCTGCGCAGCTGTAGTTATATATTATGCTGAACGGCCCTTCCTACACACTGAAAGGTAGAGGAAATGAAAAGCCATACCGCGTTTTTCTGACATTGCCCACCTCTCACATTGTGCCGATGCCACGTCAGCCCCACGTGCCGCAGCAGCTGCACCGCGCTGGGAAGCCCAAACGCCCTTAGACGTCAAATGGACCCACGAGAGGTCATGTCTCCCGGTTTGCTTTGGATCATGCCGCACTGACTAGATAAAGCACATAGCCACACAGGTACACCTGTGGTTTTGCGGGCAGAGAAGATGGTAACACAGGAGACAGCCCCGGCTTAGATCCTTGCTGGAGCCCTGGGCTCAAGGAGATAAACAGGGAGGGATGTCCTCAGGCCAGCTCTGGAGCCTGGTGTTCCAGCACTTGCTTATCACAGAATGGTTTGGGTTGGAAGGGAGCTTAAAGCCCATCCAGTGCCACCCCATGCCCTGGGCAGGGACACCTCCCACCAGACCTAGTTGCTCCAAGCCCCATCCAACCTGGCCTTGGACACCTCCAGGGATGGGACAGCCACAGCTTCTCCGGGCAACCTGGGCCAGGGGCTCACCACCCTCACAGCCAAGAATTTCTTCCTCAGATCTCATCTAAATCTCCCCTCTTTCAGTTTGAAGCCATTGCCCCTCATCCTATCATTACACTCCCTGATAAAGAGTCCCTCCCCATTCTTCCTGTAGGCCCCCTTCAGGGACTGGAAGGGGCTCTAAGGTCTCCCCAGAGCCTTCTGTTCTCCAGGCTGACAACAAACCGTGGTGGGTTTTGCAGGAAAAACTACACATTCCTGTGCAAATCCAGCTGCAGCGGTGGCTTTACTGGTGTGGCCCCCCCAAGGTTGGCAGGACCCATGGAGGAACGCTCTGTACCACTTGTTTCCTGGGCCCACCTTCGGGTTTTGGCATCACAACTGCAGAAATCCTGACTCCCTTGTGGAGCTGCAATGAGAAACTCCAGGATATCACCACCAGCCATCCCCAGCGAACAACACTTCAGAGGCCACCCTTCTGTCGGGGCCACTTTGTGCTCGCTGGAGGCGGCGCTGGTGACGCTTGGCGCTGAGGACGCAGCACCAGGCTCGTTCCTCACCTCAGGGTAATTTGTCTCCATCAGCCACAGAGGAGAAAAATAAAGATCTGAAGGAAGAACGCCACAATCTATTCAAACTACAGGAGAACATATCGGGAAAGAGCTTGTGGTAATGACCTTAAAGATTGATTCTCTTAACCAACGTTGTGATGGGCTGCAAATTAAAGCTAGAGGGATGGGGAAAAGGCTGCAATTATCAGAATATTGGGAAGCTGAGAGAAAATACGAAGTGCCAGAGAAAAGCTTCATTATAATTAGAGATAGCATTTCAGTTTCTGATTTCAGTGACACTATGTAAATTCAAAATAATTCCAGAAGAACAAGCTGTATTTCCTCAGAGGCACCCCAGCGTCCCTGGCTGGCTCACAGATGTCTTCAGGATGCAAGGGGGAAAGGAAAATGCATTTTTTGGGTGTCTGCTAAAGTCTAGATACAACACTTGCAGCTGGAAAAATTCAGAGCTAAACAGTTTTCTGGTAGAAATTAGTGATTTGTCAAAACTGGGAAGTTCCATGGAGGTTTTTGATCAAGTTCAGCGGGAAACAGGCAGGGTTGGGGCTGCCCTTGAAATACATTGCCCGGGCTCCAATGGTCCATAGGGCCAAGGCAGAACTTCATGCCTCTCCAGGGAGAGAAATGGGATGTTTTCCCACATCAGAATGAATCTAAAATCCAGAAGAAAAAAAAAAAAGCCCTGAGGGCACAGATGCCTTCAGACACATCTGCTCTCTGAGCAGCTCCCTATAGGAAGCACATCTGACAGCACCTACGCATGACACAGCCCTTTGACAAGTGATGCAAAACCCAGCTTAAAATTGCTCATCAAATGATGTTAGGGGGCAAACACAGCCTATTCCAACCCAAATATAGCTCCAGACTGTACAAAACACCTCGAGTTAAAAAGAGAAGGATATCTAAAGGTCCGGGAGCAGGATCTGAGGAGGAGGGGATGGGAGATGCAGGCTCAGCGTGAAATCCTCCCGCCTTTGAAGGCAACAGGAGTTTAGTCTTTGACTTCGGCAGGGTGAGAGTTTCGCAGGGGTCTATAAACAGATCTGAAGCAGCTCGGCAGGGGAGCGTCGGCAGCACAGCCTGTGTCCCAGTTTCATCCCAGGGAGCTGGGCCGTGGCATTTGAGGCCAGCAGGCAGGAGCTGAACCTGCGTCTGAGCCAGCCAAAGCAGCTCATACACTCACCCTTCCTGCGGTGCAAGGCTCCGTCACTGCCCACCACCAATTTGGACTCTTCCTGGTGTTTGGCCATGACCAAGGATCCTGTTTATGGTGTAGGTTTTCCATCTCCATTTAACAGCAAGGATCCCCCAGCCCATGTCACAGCCAGGGACGCCATGCAGGCAGCAAACCCGCGTGGAGGGCAGCATTCTGCCCCGGGAGGGGGACCAGCTCCCGGAGATGCTCAGACAGGAGATAAAGATGGACTAAGGTTAGAGCTGAGGGACTTTCAGATTTGACTGCAGATAGAGTCATAGAATGGTTTGGGTTGGAAGGGACCTTAAAACTCATCCAGTGCCACCCCCTGCCCTGGGCAGGGACACCTCCCACTAGACCAGGTTGCTCCAAGCCCCATCCAACCTGGCCTTGAACACCTCCAGGGATGGGGCAGCCACAGCTTCTCTGGGCAACCTGGGCCAGGGGCTCACCACCCTCACAGCCAAGAATTTCTTCCTCAGATCTCATCTACATCTCCCCTCTTCCAGTTTAAAACCATTTCCCCTCATCCCGTGGCTCCCCTCCGTGACCCAGAGTCCCTCCCCAGCTTTCCTTGGGCCCCTTCAGGGACTGGAAGGGGCTCTAAGGTTTCCCCGGAGCCTTCCCTTCTCCAGGCTGAACCCCCCCAGCTCTCTCAGCCTGTCCTCACAGCAGAGGGGCCCCCATGGACAGCACCTCCCTAGGGCCATGAATAGGTGCAGGTATTGCTGGGGGGAGGCAGTGCCTCATATGGGCTGCCTGACCATGCTTGGAGACAGCTATTTCCAAGCCCAGGATGAGATGCTTTCCTACCTAAAGAAAGAGGTTTCTTTAAACCAGGCTTTTTGAGGAAGCACACACTCCGGTTTTGCATCGATCCTTCAAAGTGGAGAGGTTTGGCCAAGTTCGCATTAGGCTCATTTTCTTGCCCAGTAATAACAGGTATGTGCGTAGAAGCAGATTTCCATGTGGCATTCCAGGATTGGCAGAAACCCTTGTGTGGCAAAAAGTGCTTCCAGCTTGTGTCTCGAAGAGAACTGGCATAAGCCCTGCGACGAAAGTACCTCCAGCTGGTGCGAGGCAAGTCTATGCCAGGAGGGCTCGCGGGTCTACACTACCCTGTCTAGCATGGGCCATGCTTGCACTGTGAGCGGGACAGATGTGGCACGTCACATTAGATTTATGTGAAGCTAAAACACTCCTAACGTGCCTGCACGAGCAGTGACGTGTGACGAGACTGCGTGGAGGGCTCCCCGCGATGGGAACTACCCCAGAAACGGTCCCGCTGCCGCCTGCTTGAAGGTTAGCGCAGCAACAAGGTGCAACAGCATTTAAATCCCGTATCCAGGACATGCTGCTTTCCTGAAGCTGTTTCGTTTCCCAGCACTGCGGATGCCTCTCCCAGTCCCTTGGCTGACAGAATCTTTTCCCGAGGCAGTTCCCCGGCACCACACATACTTGCACTGGTATTTCTGCCCCCCAAACCTTGCCAATAGCAAGGGAGTTAAAACAGTGATCTAATCTTTCCAGGGCTCTGCGATTCTGGATCATGGAAGAACAGACATTTACTGCTTGGATTGATAATTCGAGATGAAAGGAAAAAAAAAACTAACAATACCAAAATACGGGGCTATATTCCAGTTTCTGCAGAGATCCCACGCAGACAGTAAGCAGCACGGTCCAGCAGCAACAGCTTTGGGCTTCTGAGATCCGGTTCTGCCAATGACCGTCTTGGGCAAAGGCTGCATTTCTCAGGTAGCATTGCCAACCTTGAGGAGCAGCGCTTCATACCTCTAAGAGCCATCAAGGAGATACTGCTCTTTCCAGGGGCGCCAGGTCTCCTTACGTAGTTTATTTACAGTTTAAAGTCAGTCTGAAGGGTGAAATCAGAAGCTTTTCTAGCACATTTGTTGCTGGGATTGACCTTGCCTCTTGGTGGGCAGCGGTGACTCTGCTGGTAGGTAGTGGTGGTGGAGCAGGCAGGTCGAACAGGACTATCCTGGGCTATTATCAGAGCTCTGCTGAGGAATTTCAAGCAGGTGCCACTTGCCAAGCCTGAACATGAAGGACAGAAATGGGAGGGAGAGAAGAGGTGGTCCCAGCATGGGGTAGTTTGGACAGGGACCCTACCCCAGCCTGCCTCCCAGGACAAGGGGCAAATCAAGGTCCTGGCTTGCAGCAAGATCAAGAGCATTTTGTCTGGGCAATGAGTCTCTCCTCATAGACCACCGTATAAAATGGTCTCTTGCTTTATAACTCCTGGCACACAGGCAACACTTGCCCTCAGATCCCCTTTTACATTCCTCACACTCTTCGATTTTCCACTCTCCCATGTTCAGCGCCAAAATTGACTTCATGCATTATAACCCTCTGGTTTATGCTACTGAGGAGCACCTTTTCCAGCTCACTGATCTACCTGGCTGGATTTATTTAAAATATTTCTTTTGATCAGGGTTTTTCAAAGAGTAACACAAGCTTTTCAAATGCTAACACCAGTTCAAGACCAATAGACTCTACTACAATACTACAATATTCATAGTCAACAAGTTGTTCTGGAGATGGTTGCTGCAATGAAAAGCAGGGTTTTGCTGGCACTGGGTAACTGGACACTCAGTTGTTGTCACTCCAGTTGTCCACCCTGCGTGCAGGACCTCAACAATTCCCACTCCTTGCATATCACACCACTGCTCCACGCTGGCTTCATGGATGGTCGCACAGGGATGCAGGGAGATGGATGAGGGTGGTGAACCCCTGGCCCAGGTTGCCCAGAGAAGCTGTGACTGCCCCATCCCTGGAGGGGTTCAAGGCCAGGTTGGACGGGGCTTGGAGCAACCTGGTCTGGTGGGAGGTGTCCCTGCCCAGGGCAGGGGGGTGGAACTAGATGGTCTTTAAGGCCCCTTCCAATTCTACAAACCAGCTGGCCGAAGGCTGCTGCCAAGGTGGAGCTGAGAGTAGGTGCCCCAGCTTGCTGTATGTTGTGCTGACCACCAGATCCCAGGGTTTGCATCACACCTCCATCCCCAAACTCGGTTTATCGGCCTGTGCATTCCAGTTTGCACTCGGTGTTTTACAGGGTTGAAAACAGTTAAGAAAACCAGCAAGCACTGAAACTAGGAGCGAGCGTGGGAGTTTGATTTGAAGTCAGGAACAGTGTCAGCATTCACGACTCTGCTGTAATTGCAGAACAACATCGCCTCTCTGAAGAGCAAATGCCAGCAGCGCTCTGGCCCCCATCCAGCCACGTGCTGCCCAAAGGGCTCCTGTGCTTTGTGAGACAGATCACCGAGCCCAGCGGGCTTTGCTCTGCCGGGGAGGCTTCCCATGGCACACACATGGGGTGCGGATCTTCCAGGGGTGCAGAGCATCCCAGGGGCACAAGCCCTGGCAGCTCCCTCACCCACTGCAAGCTTTGCATGCTGCCAAGCATCACATCAGTGGCTGACACCACCCCATCAAACCAAGGAGCTAAAAATCAGTCTGCTGGCCTGAGTGACACCTACAAAGAAATCACTTGTCTCTGCAAAAATCTCCGGAATACGAGGCTGAGACAGCCCATCACCAACCAACCCCTGGGCTTCTCTGCAATGGTTCCAGCTGTTTCTGAACAGCTTCCCCCACAGCCCAGGAGACATTCAACACAGACACTGACCCGAAGAGCCGACATCTCAGCAGCACTCCTCGTGTGAGATGGATGCTGGCTGCAAAGCTGGCTCGAGCAGCGGTGGAGGAACCAACAATGCCGCTGGCCCAACAGCCCCTGTGCTATGTGGGATGGAGCAAAGAGCATCCGTTTCTCAGCCAGGGTCCCTGCTCCTGAACAAGCCAAATTGCTTCCTGAACAAGCCAAACGCTAGGCTCCAGCCTGGTATTTTGGCAGGTACTTACAGCTTCCATGCAATCTCACTGGCTCCCTCCTCTCCCACCTCTCTGCAGCGCAGCCTGGAGAGCCCCTCTCGCTTGCTGTAGGGAACCTTCAACCCAGGCCTGACCTGCTCATGGCCATCCAGGGCAACACCAAGATGGCTAGCACAGCTCCGGACCCCAGGAGCCCTTGGGACCTTAGAAACCACCCGTGACGCTTAGATCCAACATGTACGGGGACAGCAAGCACATCGCTCAGTCCATCTGATAGACTAAAGCCCCAGTGGGATGGAAGCACCAAAGGAGCACACTCATCAACTGTGACAACAAAATACCCAGGCCACCACATCCACACACCGCTCAGAGGGGTGGTGTTGGCTTAGCCATGGCTGTGGGTTTGGCTTTGGAGGCATGGACGGCTTCTCCAGGACAACCCCCATGTGGGTGGGCACAGTGCAGGTGTCCACACCAGGGATGCACCCTGGCTCTGGCAGCAAGATTAATTAACCAGGCAGCTCTGGAGTTTGTTTTCCCAACAGAAAATGCTACATAGAGATCTACTGACTTTCTTTAATCCCTACCAGACACAACAAAAGCTCCTGCCCCAGTCCTGACAGAGCTGGTCCATAGTCTCCTTTTCCAGTTAATCCAATCACCCTTCACTGATATAGAGAATGGGAGAATCATTGCATCACTATGAGAAAGGTGTTAGAGATATCTTGGCTACTAGAAAGGACAGGATGGAGTATTTGGATGGATGCAGAACAGTCTGGTTTGTGCTCACCCCAGCACCGTCCCCTCTGCAGGACACCGACCCCACCGCTTCGTGGAGGAGTTTCCCATACCACGTCCAACCCTTCACCCCGACTTCAACCCCTTGCGGAGTCCAGCCAAGAGATCTTGTCATCTCCTAATGATTGGCTTAGCATAAGTGCTTTCGATAACACAATACGATGTGGGAACAGGAGGCAGATTCATCCTCCGTGCCGGTGCCAACGTGATAACAACCAGCCTGCAGCGTGGTGACAGGGCTGCAAATCCCACCCTCCCTCCCTCTGCCTGGCAGCTGCTGCTTCGGCAAGCGCTGGGCTCCGGCTACGCACGCTGGTGCACGAAGACAGATTTCATCAGCAACTGGCAGCTCAATTACCCCCCTGCAATTCTGCACAGATACCTTTTGCAGCACTGAGGAACTGAGATAAGGTCAAGGGGATGCAGGGCACTGGTGCTGGCCCTGGTTGTACCCACACCACCTTCTGAACATGGCGGGAGAAGGGAAGGACCAGATTAGCTGCTGTGAATATATAGCGTGAATGCAATGAACCTGCTCATGTCAAGCTTGGCACTTCGGGACGGTATTAGAAGATAATCATTTCACTTGGCATCATCTGGAGGCGAGCAGGGCCAGGCTTCTGCAAAGTCTGCGCAAATATGAACGCTAGAGGCAGGACTTTCCAAAACACGCATTTGACAGGGGCCAGACCCCCTCCAATTTTTCAAGATACCCCTAAAAGCTCTCCAGACCCCCAGCCCATGATCTGCAGGTGCATGAGCAATCACCTGGCACACCAAGCAATGGAAATCCACCCTCCTGCTGCTTCTTCCATCAGACCTGTGTGGGCCGGGGCTGCCCATTCCCTGCAGCAGAGCCCTGCTCCATCCCCAACCTCCCCCTTCTTCGCCACCACCTGGACTTTAGGGCTACCCCCAAAACTCATTTTCCCTATCCTACGCCCCCTGTTATTGAAATATCTGCCTGCCCACCTCCGGCTGTGGCAGAGGACGCCGAGGCGGTGCCAGCCCGTCAATACAGGGCCCAGCTCCTTATTTATGTGCGCTCACTCCTCTGCCTCCTCGGACACTGCCTGCATTCTAATGCCACAGCCGGGGACACGGCCCTCCTCTGAGCTGCAGAGGCAAATGCCCTCATACCACAGGCCAGCAGGTTTGCTGCTAAATATGATTTTTTTTTTTAATGATTGCAATGCACCAAGATGAGGAGCTGGGACACGCCACACGTGTAGGGGGAAAGGACCCAGCGAGCAGAAATCGGTGCCCATCTAGGGCAGAGGTACCAGCACGTAACCGGGATCTCCAGCCCTTCACCCACAAGAGACCTGGGAAAGACAGAGAAATAGCTGCCAGCCTCCCTCGGGCAGAAGCACCCAGCAGCGCACTTATATTTTCCCGGCCACCTTTCATTCTGACTTCGCTTCAGTCTCTCTGATTGAAAGAGTGATTTACAGCTTCAAGCAGATATTTGAAGCAAGCTGAGTGCTGTTCTCAATGGGGGAAAAAAAAAAGAAATCTCAAAGCCTTCTCCTCTGGAAAAAGGACAGGTTTGCTTTTGTT
This sequence comes from Stercorarius parasiticus, assembly GCA_013396915.1. Taxonomy (NCBI): domain Eukaryota; kingdom Metazoa; phylum Chordata; class Aves; order Charadriiformes; family Stercorariidae; genus Stercorarius; species Stercorarius parasiticus. The sequence continues at coordinate 364,272 of VWZL01002762.1, forward strand.
AGGTTGGAATCACACTTTGGCTTGCTTCTATGTCGTGTTTTATGTTTTTCCAAGCACCGCATAGGATTAGCTAGTTAATTAATACTTAGTATTATCCTCACAGATGGAGAGCGCTTCTAAGAACTTAAGGTAAAATATTTTAGCAATACAGATTTGTGCCAACCTAAATTTATACTCCTAAGCATAATGAGATTAGTAACAGGAAAAAAAAAACAAAATGAGAGTAATAAAATACAGATACTGGTCTTTTTACCTTTAGGAGTCCCATTCTCACCCTACACAGAGAGAAGAGGTTTAAACTCCTTTCATTTTTAATCAAAGTAAAGATTACCAGCCAGGGCACAGGGACCTTGCGGGAGCTGTGGAACAGCAAGTGGGTTTGCAAGGGATGGGTGACCCACTGCCATGCTCTGCAAAGGGAACAGGGACAAGGTATAACCAGGCCAAACCACAGCAGCAGGGATCTGGCTGTGCACATCTCCCACTCCCCACCTCCATCTGCCATGGTCCATCCCTGTGTGGGGCAAGAGAGGGGTGAGCTGGGTGGGTGATGCTCAGTGCCATCATCCACTTGTTAGCCAGAGGGGAGCCATAGGACAAGGGGGAATGGTTTCAAACTGAAAGAGGGGAGATGTAGATGAGATATTATGAAGAAATTCTTTGCTGTGAGGGTGGTGAGCCCCTGGCCCAGGTTGCACAGAGAAGCTGTGACTGCCCCATCCCTGGAGGTGTTCAAGGCCAGGTTGGACGGGGCTTGGAGCAACCTGGTCTGATGGGAGGTGTCCCTGCCCAGGGCAGGGGGTTGGAACTACATGATCTTTAAGGTCCCTTCCAACCCAAACCATTCTATGATCCAGCTACTCCGCCTGCTGCCGATCTGCAAAATTTTGGGCCCCTTGTGCCACTGTCCCCCAAGCCAGTCGCTTCCCAACAGCTACCAAAAGGGCTCAGCACAGCAAGAGCATCACACAGAGGAGCACAAGATAAAAACCATTTCATCCATGGCTCATTCACACCTCCAGACCTGAAGACTTCAGGAAATTTTCCTGCTCTAAGTCAGATTGGAGGAAAAAAAAAAAAAGCTAAAGGAATCCAGACAAGGTCACTAAATGTTTTATTTTGAAGTACTTCTTTTCCTGCCAACCTTTTCAGCTACTTTCAATAGAAGTTTCAGTTAAACTGTTTTGACAGATATTTTTGGAGGTTGCCTCAGGATGAAAAATTCAGATTTGCAGTGAAAAATGTAAAAATAAGGTATAAATTCAATGCTGGATCTAGCTCAGGTTGGCTTTGCCTTTTTTTTTTGGGGGGGGGGGGG
>VWZL01002762.1:371101-407079 GCA_013396915.1 Stercorarius parasiticus
AAGGCTGTATCAGCACCCACCTCCCCCCCCCCCACCTCCAACACCCAGCCCCGCTTCACACTCTAATTTCTGCAAAAACGATAAGTTTAATTTGAAAGGGCATAATTCTTAATTTATGTGTTGTCATGAACAAAGACAGCAAAAGTAGGTCATTTCATTATCTGCTGCCTGAGTATTTTGCCAAGGAGCCAAGACATAAAGCTAAACAAAATCATCACCCAAGGTTTGGGATTCATTTGTGGGGAAAAAAAAAATATTATGGTTATTTTTCTACTTGCTTGATTTGCACATCTTAGATTGCAGAGCATATTTAGTTTGGCTTTATAGCATGCATTTATTGTGACTGTCATATTCGATAATGCTGCCTATAGTCAAAGAGCAATCTTTCATGGATACAGTGTCTCAATTTATAATTCAATATCACAGCTTCAAGAACTCATACAATAAGTCAGCCAGCAACAAAAAAGCCTAAAATGTCTCTATGCAAATAAACATGTCAGCACATGAATGAACACCTTCCAAGAAAGAGACTGCCAGCTCCCCTCCTTGCTTCATACCTTGCAGCCAGCCGGAGGATGCAAGGGATGGAGGAGCTCAGCCTGTGGGAGCTGTGCCTGAGTCCTGCCAGCCTCCATCAGGATTTTGGGAGATGCTGCCAGGGCAGGGATAACAGCTCAAGCAGGATAGAGACCCCAACATCTGCTCTGTACCTCTATGAAGGAGTCCTCACTTCCAGGCTCACCACATCACACCACCATAACTGGTGCCTCACCAGCTCTAAGCAGCACCCAGGAGGATCTGGCCACCTCAAGACCCCACCAAAACACAACTTTTCATTAATAAACAGAAGAAGGCACCCCATCACACACAGTCTTAGGACAGACACAGCTGTGCCTGGAAGAGTAGCAATGACTCCATGAGAGCCACCTGAGCCCTACTGCACAACCTGCAACCTCCCAGTCCTCAGGCAGGAGCCCCACTGAAGCCTAAACACCCACCCAACAAAGCCCATACCGCTGTCCTACCTGTGTCCAGTCCTGTCCTCTGCTGTCCTGGCTTACTGACTAGTCTCCCAGGGCACTGCAGACACATGCTGTGGGTGACCATCTCCAGTCTCATGTCCTGCATGGTTTTAGACTAGCATTGTAGCCTTACTTTCAGCTGTTCCTGATGCTATTTCACTGTGTTTGGGGCTATTAATGAAACTGTTGTCACCACCACTCTGCTCAGCCCTGCAGGATAGTGGCCATGGCAGTGAGGACACTGGTAGGGCCACCCCCATAGAGTAGCCCAACCCCTACTGCTCCCTGAGAGCTTACTCAGACTGAGGTGGGAAGAGCTGGAGCTTATATGGAGCTGGGGGTCCCAGGTGGGGCTCATCAGGGCAATTAAGACCAGTAACAAAAGCAGGGCCTGGCACCTTTTCCCTGGTCAGAATGGCTCCCTTGCTGGAAGTGGAGGTGCTGCATCTTTGTGTGCACCCTGGGTGGGAGGAGGGGCTCTTGGCTCTGGTTTTTGGGAGATGTAGGGAATTTGGCTGGAGCTCCTGTAGTCACAGCTTCTGGTCTCAGCTCCTCTTGGTGTGCCTGAGGCAGGTGCAGCAGCCTGGTCCCCTGGTTCTCCTGCCAGGGCATGGTGTGGCTGTGCCAAGGGTTACTAGGGCAGCCTTTCTCTGAGCCTGGCAGAGCACAACACTGATGGGCAGAAGCAGAGAGCAGGCCCAAGCGTAGTCAGGATGGGCCAGATGAAGGAGCTGGAGTCTGGAGGTGTGCCCAGCTTTCCCTGCTGAGATGCAGCTCTAATATGCGGCCTTGCATCTGCAAGGGGCACCCTCCACTTTCCCACTGTGCATGAAACTGCATCCCCATCCCAAGCAGAGCTGGGTCTGGAGCCAGGTGCCCCTGGGAGATGGCTGTGCTCTCCTCCTGGGCTGTGGCTGACCACAAAACTTGACAATATATAACCTTTAAAAGCCTCAGAGGAAAGGCAAAGAGCAGCTTCTGTACCCACCTCCAAGCCAACTTTGTGATTATTTGGTGCTGCGTTCATGTACATTGAGTTGATAAACTTTGTGTGCTTTCCTAGGGCAGTGTGGTTTTGGGAGTGAGCATCCTGTGGGGATAATGTTACCAAGGGACGTCTTCAAACTGAAAGAGGGGAGATTTAGATGAGATCTGAGGAAGAAATTCTTGGCTGTGAGGGTGGTGAGCCCCTGGCCCAGGTTGCCCAGAGAAGCTGTGGCTGCCCCATCCCTGGAGGTGTTCAAGGCCAGGTTGGATGGGGCTTGGAGCAACCTGGTCTGGTGGGAGGTGTCCCTGCCCAGGGCAGGGGGTGGCACTGGATGGTCTTTAAGGTCCCTTCCACCCCAAACCATTCTGTGATTCTATGATGGAGAGGACCCCAGAGACCCGCCAACCATGGGGGGTGAATCGCAGGTGGCACCACTGCCCTGAGAGCACAGACCTGGCCCAGCTGCTTGGGAGTGAGACCTTCCCCATTCCTGTGCTCAGGTTGGAGCTTGACTTTAAAGCAGACCTTGGGGGGTGGGGGGCAGGCTTCACCTTTGATTAATTTTAGGAGGGGGGAAATGCCTCCAGTCCCTGCGTGTGGTGCTGGAGGAGTGACAGAGCCCTGGGCTAAACAGGGGCTCACTAGACATTTAGCACCTACAGGTGGTGCTAAGGATGGGAAGCTCCTCTGCGTGGTGCTGTTGTGGCAGAGGAGAGCTCTTCCCCTTCCTCCACCTGCAGGGGCTTCTGTGGCCATCACCAGGTGCACATGTGGCCAGTGGTTTCATGGTGATGGCTCCCCAGGCTGCTACTGGGATCCCTGGCACTGCAGAGGTCAACAGATCAGCCGACCCCACCGGACCCTCTGCACGTGCAATTAATTTGCACCACTTAGAGATGTGAAAATTAAACTCCGCACCCAGGCAATGGATCTGGCAGCTGCTCAGCCTCTGGCAAAGGGCTGCCCTGGGGAAGTGCCTTGCAGATGGGGAGGGGGGTTTGCCAGGAGACCCCCACCCAGCTCAGGAGCCTTCAGCATGTCCTTGAGACCAAAGCTGCACCGTTGGCTCCAGTGTCCACCGCTCATTGTGCCTCCGGAGCATGGCGTGCTCCAGCAGACTGTGGCAGACTGCAATCAGTCAGCAAAGGCGGGGGGGGACTTAACATATTGAGTAATTTCAGCTCCCAAGCACAACTGGGGAAATGATGACATTCTCAGACAACAAGAGGCTCGATTCTTTAAGGACACTGGGAATTACTGCTGTAGCCTGATGCGAGGCAGATGCCCAGCCATCCCCTCCTATCACCAAGGGCCAATTTCTGCTGTATCTTGTGGCTTTTCCTTCTTCTGCACTTGTTGCTTCATCTGTTGTCGTTGGTGCAAAGGTCCCCATCAACTTTGAAGCCCCAAGCCGCTAGCACCTTATCGTTAATCCCCAGTTCTAGGAGCTCTCTGAGCAGGCACAGCGGGACCCAGCTCGTCCCAAGGAGCCCCAGAGATAATCTGTGCCTTCCACTCAGTCCTCATTAGACCTACATTCCCCTGAGAGTGGGGTTGGAGGAGGTTTCCTAGACCTTCCCTCAAGTCTAATGGTTAGCAGAGGACAGCCAGCCATCCTTTCTAAGCCAGGGTGAGATGATCTGGCAGAGCAGAAGACCCAATTGCACAGAGCCCCGAAGGATAACCTGCGGTCATTCTGCCTCCCGTAAGACAGGAATTTCATTTCCAGAGGGCTGGATCCTGAATAATGCTGAGCACTTGCTTTTTTTTTCATAGTAGATGGCCCGATCTATAGACATTAAATAAGAATGAGCAGTTTTCCTTTTGCCTGCTGATGTATAAAATGGGTTTGTGTGAGGATTAGGGAGCAGAGGTGGGAAACATCTTTATCTGCTAATGATCCTGTGAATTATACATGGTTAGTATTCATGCATCTGAAGAAGAGGCAAACATAGACGTTTTCTGTAGAATGACCTTTACCAGCAGCCAATACATTTACATTTAATTTAGAATTACAATTATTAGGTCAACTTGGGAGCCAGCGGAACTTATATTTGTTGAGAAGAGAGAAAAATCGGTGTTCCCTCCTTCATCCAGTAAAACGCCGGCTTTCTCTTAAATAAACCACTCAGACGTGATGTCTGGCGGGGAGCCAAGCAGCATCCCTGAGGCAACGCGAGCAGCATCACTTGTGTGTGTTGGCTGGATGAAGTCTGGGGACGGTGGGTTTGATCCAGCGCCCATTGAAGCGTGGCATGGGCTTTGGTGAGTATCCATCAAGGGGTTTCCATCGTCTACTGCTGCACATAGGATGAAGCCAGAGGCAGGACCGTATGGCCGAGGGGCAACATCTCCGTTTGGATAGCGAGGTTACAGCCTTGGCTTTGGGCTGTCCTTCTGCAGCAAAGCTTCTGCATCTCTGCCTGATTAGGCAGGGATTTTGCTGGGGGTCCCATGTGTGGCAGTAGCATCACCTGCACTGAGGGGCTGGGGTTGTCACCGTTTGGAGGAGGTGTCCCTGGACAGAGAGGGACCCAGCAGGACTGAGGGCATGATGCTGTCCCTGCCCCAGCTTTTGCCATGCCCTTGATACCAGTCTGGGTGCTTCCCAAGGTCAGTTCCCTTGGGGATGGGACCCTCCTCCATCGGGAAATGCTGGCTTACTTGGCTCCTCGGCTCTCCTACCAAAATACAGGTGGTGAATCACCAACCCATCAGCCAGGGATGAGCGAGCAGCAGTGAATGGGGCTGAAGGGGTCAGGTGTGTAATCTGTGTCTGGGGTGGATTCTCTTCTGTCTCATATGCAGCCTTGTTCACTCCTGTGTCTCCAACCCACAGTCTCCTCCAGCAGCCTTGGGCTCAGACCCGCTGGTTGAGGTTCCTCCTCCTTGCCTGTATCCCTCTGCCAGCCCAGACAGGGTCCCTGGCACCACCTGCTCTGGGCTGTGTGAGCCCTGCCGGTCAGCTGAGAAAGTAGCTCCTAAGGGGCTAAATCTGGGCCCTGGGGACCAAACTTTGGCCAAAGCCATGCTGCGATGGGAGCAAGTGCCCAACTGTGACCTGGAGCGGATCCTGTGCCTGCTGTGTGCTGGCCCCACAGAGCCCAGGAGGACGGAGACCTTGGGGAAAACAGCATATGGTCCCTAAACTGTGTCTGCCTGCCCTATATATGGGTGTCCCATTTGCAAGCATCCTCTTTTCCAGCCCAGGTCTCATCCTCCCTCCTACGAATGCCCTGAGAGATGAGGCAGAACCTGTCCCACCACAGCACAGGAGACTTCAGGCTGGGTTAAATACTCTGTCCTGTACCAATTAGAGGGGAGCGACAGCACTAACCCGTACCAGTGGTGCCCATCACAGAGTAAACAGGAGGGGACTCGAGTCATAGCCTCGGAGAGGCAGAGCCACAGGGAGAGCTGGAGCAGGCGATGCTCTTCAGGGGAAAGGGGAACACAGACAAATCACCCCAGTTATTACCCACAGCACGGAGATAGTTAAGCTGTCGAAAAAGCATTGCAGCCTGGCAGGGCAATTCGGGGATGCAGGCAGAGGCATCCAGCCTGGGTGCATCCCCCTGCCTAGGGGGGAAGCCTTCATCCCCCCATCTCTCTGCTGCTTTTGCGCATGTGGGCACAGCTTGTCCCAGGAATTCCTTTGTGGATGGACCATCTGCTTTGGGACAAGTCTGTCACCCCTGTTCTGCAGGATGCAGCGGGGCTCCTGGCTTGGCACAGATAAAATTACTGGGGTCTTCCTGTCCCCCCCCCAGCCCTCCCTGATAACCCTTTCCATGCATCCAAGCCAGGTTTCTCCCACTCACAGCTGCAGACAAGATCCCCTGGCGTTTATCAGGGTAATGCCCTGAAGGGTTCGGAGCTGCCTGTAATAATTTATGAACGCCGCATCTTGACCAGGTTATTGCAATTATTCCTGTGTGCACTGAGCCATCGCAGCTGGCAATGGCTTTTGGTGGCACAGGGGGTGTTTGGGGAGGGTTGGGGATTGTGGCAGCATCACCGTGTCATGGCAGCCAGCTTCATGCACTGCAAAACTGGTGGGCTGTCCTTAAAATCGATCATGGGGCTGCTCGGTGCTCCCTGGTGGGCAGGGGGGCAGCGTGCTCTGGGGAGGAGCAGCTCCAGCCAAGGGGTTTCCTGGAGCGTGGGGGAAAAGGAGCGAATAAGCTACGCGAGGCAATAACGTGGCACCCTCTGACCCCAAATTAGTAGGTGGAAAGAATTACATTGCAGTTGATATTTAATGCGCACACAAAAGGCACAAAGCCGTGCCCACCGCAGCCCAGGGAGACAAAAAAACCCCGGCAGATTAACAGCCCCCTCATGCCATAAAGCTAAAGAATCGTCTCTTGTATTTATTTCGAAGCCCTGTAATGTGGCGGCGGAGTATGTCGCACCATCGCTCAGTAATCACAAAGCACTGCACGCATTAACAAGCAATTTCTCGTTAAAGTTCTCATGTGTGCCATGGATGGGAGTGCAGGAGCATCCCCCGGGCTCCCTCACCTCCCTTGGCTCCAGCTGCTCAGATGGCTGCTGCCATACTGCTCCACTCCGTTCCGGTGCGTACCGACGTTTAGGGGCTTTTCCGAGCTACTTCACCTCCAGCTCTGCAGATGTTTGTGGAGCTCAACAGGCTGCAAGGAAACATCCAGTTCCTGCGAGGCTGGAATCCCCTGCAACCGGCAGGGAAATGGGGGCTGTCCCCACATGCTGTACCAGTGCAGGCTTGCGAGAGGAGTATCACCAGTCTGCTACATCCCCAGAGCTCCCAGTGTCCCATGGCCAGCATCCCTGCTCCGGGATGGTGAAATGACCTCTGGTATAGCTGCCATCCCCGTAGCCACGCAGCCGGCATGGGGGTACCCAGCCCCATGACTGGGCTGTGCACTGGCCATGGCTGGTTTCTGCCTTGTGGGCATCAAGGGCAGGTGAGATGTCCCATAATGTCCCCATTCACGGGAGGACCTTGTGAGGGCTGGGGTAGGGATGCCCTGGGTGTGATAGCACAGAGAAGAGAAGGCTTCAGGGAGACCTTAGAGCCCTTTCCAGTCCCTAAAGGGGCTCCAGGAAAGCTGGGGAGGGACTCTGGATCAGGGAGGGGAGACATAGGACAAAGGGGAATGGTTTTAAACTGGAAGAGGGGAGATGTAGATGAAATCTGAGGAAGAAATTCTTGGCTGTGAGGGTGGTGAGCCCCTGGCCCAGGTTGCCCAGAGAAGCTGTGGCTGCCCCATCCCTGGAGGGGTTCAAGGCCAGGTTGGACGGGGCTTGGAGCAACCTGGTCTGGTGGGAGGTGTCCCTGCCCAGGGTATGGGGTGGCACTGGATGGGCTTTAAGGTCCCTTCCAACCCAAACCATTCTGTGATGGATGAGGGATGGGTATGATGAAGATGGGGTAGGATGCTGGCCCCCCAAAACCCATGATCCCATGTGCATGCCAAGACACACGGTGATGACCCTGCTGAGACAGCTGGGCACGCAGCAAGCTCAGGGTGGGCAACCAGAGCAGGTACCGCACGCGTGCCCCCGGAGCTGGAGCTGGAAGTGGTGGTGAGGGGCTCTAAGTCACATCATGGTAAGCAATATGAATTTTTATTATCTCTCTATATATTTATATTTTTTCTATATATAATCTATGGATTATATAGAAATATAATCTTTCTTTTGTATAGAAATACTTGTATAAAATACTCTATTTTTCAATGAGTTTCTGAGCTGATCTGTCTTGGTCCTTCTTGTCATATACAGGGGGGAAAATAGTGATCTCTTTTCTCCCCAAGCCCCTTTAGAGGAACACAGAGGGGTTCCCAGCAGTCCTGGAGAGGTGCGGAGGTGTGTGTTGGGGTCTCAGTGCAGGCGCTACTGCCATGGTTGAACACCGCTGGCGTACCTTGGCTGGAGACCCTGGGGGGAGACAAAAATCTCAGCCCGCCTGTATTGATTTCCCTTGTCATGAGCAGCATTTCACCCTTCCTGACATCTTCCATGCGGGTCCCCTGTCCTCAGCTGTGCCCATCGGGGTTGTGCCTGTGGTGGGGCAATGGTCCTCAGAGTACCTCGGCATCACCGCAGGGTGGGGACCGGGGGGGTGAGGGAGGGTCTTTGCTTGCTGCAAGAGGTTCTGTCTCTCCACGTTCGCGCTAAAATCCTCTTTTGTTGATTGGAGGGGAAACACAAGCCCCGTATGTTCCTGGTTTGGGGAATTTCCCCTGATTCCCACAGCATGCACAGTGAAATCCTGGCCATTTGCTTGACAGCATCTTCAAATGTATCCCTGGGGAGAGTGGCTCTCCGGGTAGGAATGGGCAGGGTTGGGAGGATGCCTGCAGGCGGACGGGGATGCTGAAGCCATGGCAGGGAGCAAATCCCTGCCTGCCCTGCCTGCCCATGACTCCCGCTGCCTGTGGGACACGTCCCTCCCAAGGCCCATCAAATGCTGGAATAAGGCTGTGATGGGGCAAACCAGCATTTTATGTAGATATGTACACATGTATATGTGTATGAATATATAAATGTGTGCCCACCTGGCACGGGGAAGGGGCCGGGGGCCTCTGTGGATGCTGCATTGGTGGCGGGTGGCTGGAGGGGTGATATGCCGGGAGGCTGCAGCCCTGAGCCATTCCCATGCAATTTGGGCCTGTCGGGGAGTCCTGACCGAGCCTCTAACGAGAAGTTCCCAACGAGGAGTCGGGTGAGCGTCTCATTTGGGAGAGCAGCTTTTTAGAGCCAAATAAGTTATTTTTACAACTTCCTTGGCTCCCAGCACAGCCTTCCATGGGGAGTGTGTCTCCGCTCGGAGCATCCTCTCAGAGTGGCAGAGTCTTGGGCTTGTAGTGTCCTCCACTAATCAGGAGGAGATGAAGTCAGGATGGGATACTCCATCCCGGCTCGCTCTCCTCGGCAGTGTCCCAGATAGAGCCGCCAGCACCGTGTACCTGGTGCCTGGCTGTGCCATTGGATATCCTGCTGGGATGCATTGCCGAGAGGAATGGCAGCTGTTTGGGCACTGATGCTTGGATGCAATGTGCCCTCCCGAGCCTGGCACACCGCTGCTAGCCCTCCTCACATGAACATCAAAGCCATTCCCAAGGTTCTGTGCATGGAAGGCACAGGATGCCTCAGGACGCTGCTCCTGGCTCCTCTTCCTCACCCTTTCTCCTCTGCTGCAGCCAGGTTTTGCCCTTTTTTGTCCCTGCCCTTTTCCCAAGCATGGACCCCGCAGAAGATGGAAGCCAGTAGGCATTGGTAGTGACATGCAGCAAAGTTGCTATCCCCGCCCCGGTCCCTCAGCGCAGTGCCATCCACGGTCATCCCAATTAGCCAGCGAGCAGGGAGCATGCACCACTCACACTGAGGGGCTGCGAGGAGCCATGCAGGGCTCCCCTGAGGGTCCCGGGGATCTCCCCCCACAACCCCCAGGCCAGCTCTCCCCCGTGCTCCCGGCCCACCCGGCATGGGGCTGGTGCCTTTCATCTGGGCTCTTTCATTCCTGGCTCAGCGGGAGCAGACAAACCTGCGCTGGAGCTGATTGAAAGCCACATCAGAGCGAGGGATGGGGAGCTGGAAGCAGCTCACCGCTATTTCATCATCCGGCCTCACAAAGGCACGCTCGCTTAAATCCATTGCTGGAATTTTATTTTCAAGCCCGTCGCGGGGCTGAAAAGGTTATTGAAGCTGTTTGGATGCAGTCCCGTGGGGGAATTTAGCTGAAGAGCTACTTTCTCTAAGCCAGCACCTTCATCTCCCGGGCTCTGTGGTCAGATCAGCCACATAGCTTAGACAAAGCTCATCCTCTTGCTGCCTCGTAGGATGGCCAAACCGAGCGCCGGCGGCTCCGGTCTCCACACAGGGCTCTCCTCCGTAGCTGTTCCCACCATGTGCAACCAGCTCCACCCGGGAAGCCTTGGCAGCATTGCAGAGGCAGGCTCTCACCATCAAACTAAACCTTGCTCTCATTTATACAGGTCTAAATTCAGAGCCCGTTTGGATTTTGGCCCAGTGTTAAGAGCTGTAAGCACGGCTCTGAAACATTCACCCTCTCCACGATGCTTGGAGAGACGATTTCTCCAGGCAAATGCCCAACAGCCTCCTGCAAAGCACGTCAAAGCTGGCTTCAGCCTATTGTAGACCAACCACCCCGTGCCTCAGTCACCCATCACCGCCTGGGCATGAGGCCATTGTTGGATGCAAAGCTCTCCTGCTGCAGGGAGCTGGTGGTTTCCACTAAAATGCTTGAGAAAGAAATTGCCATGAGTTTATCAGGGAGCGAGGACACGTTGTGGGAGGAGAGGTCTGGGTGAGACAAGAGGAGAGGGAATGCCAGCCTGGAGACCAGGGTTGGGCACCTGGGCTGGTGAGAGGCTCTTCTCCCGATGAGAGGAGAGCAGGAGCACCTCTGTATTATGAATAACTTGCAAAAGTGTTTAAGAAATGGCAGAATATCACATAATCCATAGACTGACCAAGACGTAGCAGGGCCCCAATAAAAGGCTGATTATCACCTTGGCTCACCAACAGTGCTGATTCCTCCCCTCAAGGAGGTACAGAGCTGGCAGGAAGCCACAAAGGAGTTTGAAACCTCTTGCAGAGTTCATCACTGGTGGTGGGAAGAAGCCCAACATCCACAAGGGACTCTGGATCCACCTGCAAGTGCAAGAACCTCTAAACACCTGGTGAAGTCCCACTCCAAGCAGCCTGTGCCAGAGGTGGCCCCCATGGAGGGTGACACATAGGTGGGTCTCTGCCTGGCAGGGAAAGTCCTTGTGTCCCTGGGGACAAACCATGGACCAGGAGCTGGCAGCTCTTCTGCCATCGTGCATCACACGCAGCTAAGAGGATTGAGCCTTCTGCCATGACCGTGTCCACATTCAGCATCTTCTGGCCTTCTCCTCCCACCCAGGCATGGGTCCTGCCAGCAGAACCCATCTCCTTCTCTGTGGCAGGGACGGAGAGAGCAGGTCAATAGCACAGATCTATTTAAAAGCATTTAAAGCCCAAGCAAAGCCCCAAACTATCCATTTCCTTAAACAGGCTGGTTGTAAGACCTCCATCTGGGCCATTAGCTCAGGTAAGTTCTCCACCATCCAGCCATGTTGCCTTTCTGTCTTGTAAAAAGAAATACATTAAGAATACGTATTTACTCCTGAAATTGGCTTCATCAGGGCTGAGCATCCCTGGAGTGATGAGTTTCACTTCACACAGCCAGCCGCTTCCCGTGAAAATAGCTTAGTTTAAATTAAGAAAATAAACCCGAGCAGGTTTATTAACCCTTGCGTAGCACGGGGCGCCCGACGCCAGCAGCTGAGGAAGTACCCTTGTGCATATTAAATCCCGGGCTTGGCGGCAACGATGCCCCCAAAGAGATCTTCAAGGGCTGCGTGTTCTCCTACCTCGAAGGATTTCTTCAGGTCGCGGAGACAAACATAGCCAAGCCGAGAAATGCTGAGAGGAGGATGGCGTGTGGCAGGATTCATCCCTCCACACGCATTGCTCTGTCTGTGTGCCGCAGGGGCTGGCTGGGAAGGATGCAGGGCAGCGAGCATCACTTTGGTACCCGGGTTTCGCACTGCTCAGTGGAGCAGAGGGTATTGATTTCTGCCCAGGCTGCCACATGGCGCTAATCGTTAGTCTCTGAGCGCTTCTCAGACAAGTCATCTATTTTCCCAGCTCCCTTGCCGTGCACCCGAGGTCTTTTTGTCTCTATTTTGCAAGCGGGGAATTGAGGCAAGGCGGTTCAGGGAGAAAGTGGTGGCTGGTTTCACACGCCCCATAGGAGCTGGCTGAGGACGTAGCACTCCCTGGCACTTTTGGGTCCTCAAAGCGGAGCTCTGGGTGTAGCTGTACCTGCACGCCAGGCTCTGGGCTCAGTTTCACCCCATAGCACAGGCAGCGCTGGGGCTTTGCCAAAAGCCATGTAGGCAAGATGCAGCCCCGGGAGCCCGCAGTATCTCACTGAGCCAGCAAAATAAATCAGCTCGCAACTTGGGCCTGAAACAGCAACATTCTTATGGGGGTGACGTGGGGACGGTGGCTTTGCTGTGACCCCCTGGCGCTGGAGGAGGTTTGCAGCTGGGGGCTGCGATGTGGCTGTGCTCTTTGCTGCTCACACAGCCGCCATCCCTCCTCCTCCTGGGTGGCTCCTGCTGGGGTCACCCCTGAAGCAGGGCCCTTCGCCCTCGCCCTGCTGAGGATGTGGGGACCAGGGGAGCATCGCCCGCAGCATCTCCCCATCGCTCGGGGCACCAGGAGCAGCATTCAGTGCGCATCATGAGTGAGAAAAACTGTAGCTCTGAGTCCAACATGCAGAGTGTGTGTGTGCACGTGTGTGTGTGTGTGTGTGCATGTGAGCACCATAGAATCATAGAAGGTATTGGGTTGGAAGGGACCTCTAAAGGCCATCTAGTCCAACCCCCCTGCAGGAAGCAAGGACATCTTCAACTAGATCAGGTTGCTCAGAGCCTCATCCAGCCTGGCCTTGAATGTCTCCAGGGATGGGGCCTCCACCACCTCTCTGGGCAACCTGGGCCAGTGTCTCACCACCCTCAGTGTAAAGAACTTCTTCCTAATGTCTAAACTAAACCTGCTCTGCTCTAGTTTAAAACCATTGCCCCTCGTCCGATCGCTACCTGCCCTTGCCAACAGCCCCTCCCCAGCTTTCTTGTAGGCCCCCTTCAGGGACTGGAAGGGGCTCGAAGGTCTCCCCGGAGCTTTCTCTTCTCCAGGCTGAACCCCCCCAACTCTCTCAGCCTGTCGTCACAGCAGAGGGGCTCCAGCTCTCTGAGCATCTCCGGGGCCTCCTCTGGCCCCACTCCAACAGGTCCATGTCCTTGTGCTGAGGGCTCCAGAGCTGGAGACAGCACTCCAGGTGGGGTCTCAGGAGAGCGGAGTAGAGGGGGAGAATCCCCTCTCTGGATCTGCTGGCCACGGTTCTTTTGATGCAGCCCAGGATGCAATTGGCCTTCTGGGCTGCAAGCATGTATTGTTGGCTCATGCCCAACTTGACCATGCATGGAGCAGCTTTGGCCTCTCCCTCTGCCATTGCTTTCATACTCCCTGAAGCTCTGCAAGGTCCCCGCATTACCCACCGTCAGGTTTTGCCTGGGACGGACCCCCCTGTGGCTGCAACATGGTGGGTACAAGGCTTTTCGGTGCTGCTTGCTCCCAGTTGTGCACTGGGCGGGGGACTGGTCCAGAAGAGGCAGTTTCCCCGAGCCTGGCATCATTTCAGCACATTTGAAACAGGCGGCAGAAATCTTCCAGGGAGCCCGGGAAGTGTAGGAGACGCTCGTTGGCTCAGCAAGACTGAGATCTGATAAAGGTGAGGGATCAGACCGATAAACCCTCCAGTTAACTAGCTAAAAAGATACCATTAGTAACCGATTGCGTGCAGGCAGGAAGCCCGGTGTAGAAAAGAAATAATCTTCTTATGATGTGAGCGTAAACACCCTTTCAGGTGGAGATTCAAAGGAGATTCACTGAAAGCAGCTGGAGATTCAAAGGAGAGTTACTCTGGCGGGGCTTATTTTGGCTTGATGCCTTAACGAGGCAGAGAGATGTCTTCTCCAGAGGGGCGGCCGTGGAGCCCAGCCCAGGGTCCCCTCCTGCCCCACCCTGGCTCCTGCCCCTCCGTGCCTTCGGCAGAGGAACAGGCAAGAGCCCGTTCCCAACAAAACGATAAACCCGGGAGCAGCAGTGACTCATGCGCTGGGGATGACTCATGAAATCGTACTAAGCCGCAGCTTTTCTTGGCTTGGGGACAGAGGCAAAGGCCATGTCTGGCCATGAAGGAGCTCGTGGCCCTTCCCAGTGTCACACCCTGGGGCAGCCTTTCCCAGTCCAGGCACCAATTCAGCCCTCTCCCAGCAGGGATGCCCAGACTCGAGCTTTGCCTTGTTTTACCGGTTATGAGATGACC
Organism: Stercorarius parasiticus; assembly: GCA_013396915.1. Taxonomy (NCBI): domain Eukaryota; kingdom Metazoa; phylum Chordata; class Aves; order Charadriiformes; family Stercorariidae; genus Stercorarius; species Stercorarius parasiticus. The sequence continues at coordinate 385,047 of VWZL01002762.1, forward strand.
CTTTTTCATGGAAAAAATACTTTCTAAAGGGTGGAGGTAATATGGCCAAAGATGTCAGGGATGCGTGCATGGCGTCTCCTTGGCCACCGAAGTGAGCATCCTGCCCGCAGCATCTCCCTTTCTCTGGCAGAGATGCTGGAAGGGAGACAATTTAAGCGGAGGAAACAGAAGTGGTTAAACACCCCTCTCCTCTGCATTGAACGACAGAAGTCATGGAGCAGCTTTTGGCTGCTGGTGGAAATGAACAGGAGACAGAGCAAGAGTGAACACCCCAGACCCCAGGCGGCGGCAGGGATCTGAGGGCTGCAGAGATCAGCTCCATCACCTCAGAGCCTGTCCCCATCCGCTCTGTGTGGTGACACAGCGAGAGCCCCTGACACCAGCTCGGAGGGACGGGGGGTGAAAGGGGCATCCCCACTTCAGCATCACCCTCCAGTTCAGCCCCTGCCTGTGCCATCAAAGCCATCGCTGGGGCCCTCTGTGGCCCAGCCCCAGCCCGGATGGGCAGGGATGGAGATACGGGCATTTTCCGAGTTTGCAGCAGATTTTTCCAACCCTTTTCCAGAAAAGACTTCACCGCCAATTCAAAAATATCATTTACAACCAAGAAACTCTTCACCTTGCCTTTGGGCATGAATTATTCCTCCTGCTTAGATTAGCCCACCGAGCTCTCAGGGTTATTTCACGGCATCTTTTGGTGGCACTGTGAATAATTTGCATCCAAGGCCACAGTGCGCTGCTGCGACGAGGGCAGGCTTCACGTGGACTTCTCCTCTTTCCTTTGCTTGATGGATCATCTTCTTGCTATGTGGAGACTGGTGATGAGTTCCTGGTGGGTCACAGGGGTTAGTCTGGGGGGGACCGTGATGAAGCGATTGAGGAGCTTCCTGGCTGGAGGCAGCTGCAGCTGCGCTGGGGAATAACTGGGGAATAAGGAGAGCATCCGCTTGTTTAGAAAAGGTATTAAAATCTTTTGCCCTGTGTTTAGTCTGGGAGCTGCACAGTGGATTAAGCAAAGACATTTACACCTTTCATTTAATAAGGGCATATCTGAGCATCTGACTCCTCTTCATTATTAAATGCAGGGCTCTTTGTAGAAGGTAAAAAAGGAAAAATAATTTTTCTTTTGTTTTAGTATCTATTTTCCTTCCTCCTGGGTACCTCATCCTGCCCCGACATCAGGGGTTGCGTGGTATGGGAGCATCTTCTTCCACTGCCACCAAAGGACCATAAAACAGGAAACCCCTCTTCTGCAAAAGGCAAATTTCTAATTTTGCCACAAAGTTAACCACAAAATCACCCATTTCCCCCAAAAGCCTGTGAAACCTTGTGAAAGGGAAGACGAACTTGTTCAGAAATGGCTCCCATCGTTGGTGCCGTCCCCAGGGCAGGTCCCAGGGCGATGCCAGGAGGGGTTTGCAGACCCCAGCCAGCGCGAACGTCTCTCCCCCGACACCTTCACCCCAAAACTGCCCTGTCTCTTCCCCTGGCTGCTCTCTGAGCTCTTGGCTGGAAGCGGCTCCCCTCGGGACACCCAGAGCCACAGCCCGACTTGGCAAGACACAGCCAGGCTGCTTGGCCAACATCCCCCGCCACCCTTCGGGGCTTGTGCCACCGTCCCCTCCTGTGCGGCGGTGTGAAAAGCGCTGGGCCAGCGTTGCTATTCAGCGCCGGCTATTTATATCCCGAGAGGGAGATAAGGACCAGCCGCGCAGCTGAGCCAGCCCAGGCGAGCGGGGGATATTTTTAAGCTTGGGTATTGAAAAGGTTGGTAATGAACCCACGGCTTGGCTCAGCAGCAGCTGTGCCCGCTCCCCAGCCACTGCCCGGGGGGGCTGAGGCTGGGTCCCTGTCCTGCCCTGGGGGAGATGCTCCATGGGATGCGTGTTTGTGTCCCGGGCTGTGAGCGGGGATGTCAGGGCGCAGCGAGACGAGCTGGCACGGCCCCAGTGGCTGCAAACCCGCTGCTGGGCTCTCCCTGCTGGCCAGCCCGGCTTCAGCCTCCCAGCAGCCCGAGATATTACAGCCAGGGCCATTGCAGCCCACTTTTAATTGTATACAAGTTATCAGGTGCCATTTGGGCAAACGAAGTGCGACCTCTGGGCCCTTTGGCCAACAGTCCAGCACTTCTGCGGTGAAAAAATCTCCCATCACAGCAACCCCCAGCTGGTCCCACCACCCACTCATGTCCTCCTGCGTGGCCGTGGTGCCCCATGCCCTCACCCGGCAGGTCCCTGGGTTATGCTGGTGCCATTAGACCTGACCTGGCCAGGATGAGCATCGCATGTCCCTGGGACCCATGCTGGTGCTGACGCCTCCCGGCACACGGGGAACTTGCCGTGCAGATGTTCCCACTGCCATCCCGATCCCAGCAGCATTTATAGGGGATTTATGGGGAAATTTATGGGGAAATTCTGGTCATCCTCCCCCCCAGCCTGGCCGGCTCCAGCCATCCTGGGGTGGCCGTGTCCCCACCGGGGCAGGAGGAGCTACCCCCGGGGCTGGCAGGGGGCTGGCTCGGTGCATACGTAGTGTTTTCTGCTCTAAGGGGACACTTGCAGCCATGCAAAGAGGCAGCAGCTCCGTGAGGAACACATTAGCAAGGGGGAATCAATGAAAACAATGGGAGCAATTTGGGGACGAAAATACTGAGTCATTTTCAGCCAGAGTTTGGGAAAAGAAAGTTTCCCTGAATGCTAAACCAAATCAAATATTCCAGGTTCTTCTTTTTCTTTTCCATTTTTCTCCTGAGAAAACAGAGTCTCCAGCTCAAATCTGAGTTTTTGCCTAATTTCATTGGAAATTAGCAGGACCATAAAGCAATTACAGCTGAGTTTGCAGGCTGAGGATGGGCCCTTGTCTGGAGCAGGGGGTGTACGGGTGCAGGAGCCAGCCCTGGGTCCTGCTGGCCGAGCCCCTGGGCCAGGACAACTTTGGGGACCACCATCCCCCTTGGGGACAGCCCGTGGCCGCGGCCGTGCCGGCTGCTTCCCAAACAGCCCTGCAACACCCTGGCTGAGGCTCCCTCACCTGCGAAGGGGAGGGAAGGGGATGCTGAGTGCCTGCGAGTCTGAATCCATCCCTTGCGCTTAGGGAACCCCCTGGATGAGAGGAGTGGGACAAGGAGCAGCACCTTACACATGCCAGACCTCGGGCATTTCATCTCCCCATCCCTTCCTACACCCGTGGTCATGTCTTTATCCTCTCCGGGGCTAACCCATCTGGCATTACAATAAAGTAAAAAACTCCTGCTGATCCCAGCCAGCAGGTTGGATTCTGGGCAGCGCCCCAAACCAGGAACTCCATTTGGGGATGGTCACCTTTACCCCTCACAATAAGGCACGGGAGGTGTTGGCAGACCAACATGGGAACCCACCAAAGCAGAGCCTTCCCCCCCAGCCAGACACTTTGTAATCTATATGATTTATTTTCATTTTCCTAATTTCTGTCTCCAAAGCCAGGTGGGTTTGAGCCTCTGGGCCAGGGAAGAGCCGGGGCCGGGGACTGCCGCAGCTCTTTTCTCTCCATTAGCTCTCTTATTGAGTTGTCTCTCGCACCCATCATGGCAGCGAAATCCGCTACAGGTGTATTAAGGATTCCTCATGCAAAACTGATAAGCTGAAGCCTCATTATTATCCCACAAAGTTATTATCTTTCCTTGATGAAATCTCGTATTTGCCCAATTTCAGATGGAAACCTTCCCCTTTTCAATTTGAGACTAATTCATTCCTTGACTCCTGGTTACAGTGCAAGATATCACAAACACTCACAGCCTCGGCTGGCTCTGATTTATATCGTTAAGAATCATTTACTTGCAATTAAAATGAGCCTTCAGGGCTTTTGCAAACAAGCAAGATTAGCTAACAGTAAAACATTTGCTTTTTGTAAACAGCGACTTCGGGCGACGAAACCGTCTGGGAGGGGAGCGAACCAGCCGGAGCTGCCCCGGGGCTGCGGGCAGAGGAGAACCAGGAGGGACATTTCAAATTTCCCCATAAATCCCCTATAAACCCCCCACAGCATCCCTGAGCAGGGGGATGCTGCAGGGACCCTCCCTGGGGGGTGCTGGGTGCATCCCTGGGCTCAGCTCCGGGACCCCTGGCACAGAGGTGCCCCCAGTACCCCCATCTCCCACCTCTCTCCCTCCGGCTTTGGGGAGCCCTTTGGGCGATGGGTTCCTCCCTGCACCACTCAGGGCTCATCCCCCATTGCCCGGGAACCCCAAAAAGGGTCTGGATAAGTCTCCATGCACAGCCCTGGGGATTTGGGACCTGCACGCTGCAGCACAGGCCTCCGGTGGAGATGTCACCTAGCAGCATATCCTTCATAATTAAGATAATTAACAACAGGATCATGTAATTGGCAAACCGTCCTGCTCTTGGCTCCTCTTTTACAGCTGCTCCAGGCCCTGAGCAACAAGAGGACAAACCCATCCCGTACACATTAACAGATCATTCCAACAACCCTCTTAAAACATTAACTTGGCCAAATCTTGCGTGTTCAGAATGAAAACACCCCAAATCCCGGCATGGAGACCCAGCACCCTGGGCACGTCACAGAACTTGTGAGAAGGAGCAGAGTCGGGTTAGGGGAGATGCCGGGCAGCCAGGTACCCAAGGGGGCTTGACATCAGCTGGTAGAGGGACATCGGAGCTCAACCGCTTGGAGAGCAACCAAGAAGAGTGTAAATATAACAAACCCCAAGTCTGGCTCTTTGCAAAAGGCTCCAGCCACGCTTAAAACCGGAGATAAACCACAGCAGGATGTATTATTATAAAATAATAATAGAAGTCTGGATGTTCCATCCCTGCCTGTCTTTGTAGAGTAGCTGAGGGATTTAAATCATTGCTAATTTTCCAATAGTGTATTGGGGAGGGGACTGGGGTGTGGTTTTGTCTGTTTTTAGGAAATTGAATGTACTCAAATTGAATGTAAAATTGAATTCAGTTTTAGGAAATTGGTTGGCACTTCCCCACCCATGGCCCGGCAGGGTGGACAGTCGTGGCAGGGGGAGGACGCTGCCAGGGGTCCCTGCCCTACAACTAGTGCCTCAAGCTCTTAAAAGAGATGTAACTCTGCAGGTGAAGCAGCCTGCAGTTCTTCATGTTTTTAAGGGGAGATTTCCCCATCTCGGGAACGGGAAAGGGCAGGGGAGGGCTGGCCTGGCTGCCCCTGGCTCTGCAAACCACTCCTGGGGGGATTTTTCAGCCTGGATGGGTTTGAGCTTTGAATGAGGGATTTCTCCCCGGCCTGTGCCCTGCGCGCATCTATCAAATGCCTTCAACAGCAGAAAGGTCACTTCCCTTCAATACCGAAGGGCAAAACTCACACGTGCCACAGTCAAATCACCTGCACACTTAATTTACAAAAGCAATTAAGCTTATTCTCTCCCTGGGTTGCTGAATCCGGGACAAGCGATGGGTGTTTTTCCACTGTTGTGCACCCAGAAGAGCTTTGCTGCCTCTAACTGCATCGCTTCCCTTTTTTATTTGTCAACTCAGATTGCTTTTTGCACAGAGGTTGTACTCTCCAAGCTTTGCCAGGCTGATCGGCCCTTGGCCTCAGCCACGCAGGGGGATGCAGCCCCTCGCCAGCTCCTCCGGAGCAGCCCCAGCAGCTGCTGGAGCTTGGCCACGGAGCAGAGGGTGGGCAGCCGTGTTCAGCTCCAGGGGTGGGCTCTGCGGGCTGGAAGAAACGCATCTCCATGGGAAGCACAGAGACCTCCCCATCCCCAGCCTGGAGGTGCTGGTCTGCCCATGGTGAGATAAAATCCAGGTAATGCATCTTTTCGAGCAGCTGCCCAGCAGCAGGTGGAGGTTACCCACAGGTGGAGGTTATTCCCCCAGTGTGGAGGTTATCCCCAGTTGGAGGTTATCCCCAGGTGCTGCTCACCCACAGCTGATCATCACCACATCACATTTAAACTGTGATTAGGGACCTAAAAGTAGCTTCCCCTTATTGAGGTAGAGGGGATGGCAGAGCTGCTGTTGTCCTCATGTTGTTCTAAGCTGGTGGTTACGGTGAGAAACCCCCTGTGCTTGCTCACCTACCAATGGCTCAGAGCAGGAGCACCCAGCCCACAGTAAAGACACGGAGTGGGGTGATTTACGCTCCCAGGCAAACACAGCATGTGCTTTACTTGCCCAGGTCTAACACCCTGTCCCCAGGCAGCAAAGCGGTGCCATATTAAGGGAGATGGATGCCGTGGCTGTGCTCCTGCCTGTCCTTCCTCCATGCCGGGGTGTTGCGAGGTCTCCTTGCCCTGCACAGCTCAGCCTGCTGTGACCAGGAGAGGACAAGGGGTAACAGGCACAAACTTGACCATAGGAAGTTCCATGTCAACATGAGGAGGAACTTCTTTCCTGTGAGGGTGGCAGAGCACTGGAACAGGCTGCCCAGAGAGGTGGTGGAGTCTCCGTCTCTGGAGACATTCCAAACCCACCTGGACGCGTTCCTGTGCAACCTGCTCTGGGTGACCCTGCTCTGGCAGGGGGTTGGACTGGGTGATCTCCAGAGGTCCCTTCCAGCTCCTGCCATCCTGTGATTCTGTGACCATGCGCTGGCAGAAGGTGGATGGGGTGGGGTGGGATGGGTGCAAGGGGAGCAGAAAGAGCCAGTGGGGTTTGCCTGAGCTGCAGCTGAGCACATCTGGCTGAGCCATTACCTCTCCTTTTGAAGCCTCTCTGTTTGGTGCTCTGGTAACAGGACAGAAACCTCACAACCTGTGTCAAAGGCATTTATGTCTGCTCTAATTAAGAAGCCTGAGGATGCTGCAGAGCTGCTGTGAGCATGTCAAGTGCTGTCATCCCTTCAGGCTGCCAAGCTGGATGGAAACCCAGCAGAAAAGAGCTGTCCTGACAGAAAAATAAATCACCTTCTGGCCACCGCCATAAGAGTGACCCAGGTGAGCCTGCAGGTGAAGCAGCTCCTCCGCAGGTGAGGCGGCCGTGCCCTGGCTGCTCTGCAGTGCCAGGGGCGGCAGGATTGGGGCCGTCTGGGGGGATGCAGGTTTGGGCGAGCCAAGATGCTCGGTGACGTGGGTTTACGCATCTTTTTGCTCAGAGAACAAAAAAGCCACTGTTGTGGCTTTTCATGGCATTGCTTTGTGGCTTATTGTATTGCTCTAAGCACTGCTGATGTGGCTTAGGAGCAGCCTCCCAAAGGCAGAAAGCCGGTTTTGGGGAGGAGGGGACATGGTGCCCTGAACCATGATGGCTCCCAGGGTTTTGGTGATGGATATTGGTGTGGAGCTGGGCTCTGTGGCCACGGTACCTGACAAAGTGACCTGCTGCCTGCAGGCCCTCTTGTACATCCCCATACATCTGTCTGTCCATCACTGCAAGCAGCTAGTTTTACAACAGATTTATCTTTTTTTTGTTAATATAACATTTAAAAAAAATCACTAAAGTTGATGAGAAAGCCCTGGCAGGCTGATGCACAGGGCTCCTGCAGGTGTGCATCCATGGTTGTGTCTCTTCTCCATCTGCAGGAGAGAGGGGACAGTCCCAGGACAGGGGCAGGCAGCTGCCTGCGCAGGTGGCCACTTGCCTTCTGGCTTGTGCCAGCCCACAAGCCTTGCAGAGTCATGAACACTTGCAGGTTTTATGGAGGATTTTATGTTCTTTTTATTGAAATCTGGATGTATTCTGATGTAAAGGATGTGGTGTCAGGCCAAAGCCCTCTGTGGTGTGGATGTCCCTGGGGGGGCTGATGGAGCAATCGAAGGTCTCTGCTCCCTGTAACTGAGGGGCTGAAGGTCTCTGGAGCTGGGGCTGCAATTGGAGCCCTGTTCTCCCTGAGCATTCATGAAGCTTTTCTTTCCCTGAATGTGTCTAATCCCTTCTGAGCCCACTGATGGGTTTTGGCTTCCAGAGATTTTGTGGCCATGAAGTCCACAATTTGGCAGCACTTGGAAAAGGTCCTTCTTTTGCTCACAGCCCCCTCCCTGATGGTTTTGGTTGCTTGAGTGGAAGGGGAAGGTTTTCTTCCGCAAAGGGTCTGTCTTTCACAGCCCACCCAGGCAGGTTTGAGCAACCTGGTCTAGTGGGAGGTGTCCCTGCCCAGGGCAGGGGGATGGAACTAGATAGTCTTTAAGGTCCCTTCCAATCTAAGCCATTCTATGATTCTAGGTTCCCCTCCTTACACTAAAATTCCCTTGGGCTTATCCACCTGCCACAGCTTCCCCGAAAGCTCTGCCCAAGCCCTCTCTGCAAGCCGAGCGACAGCCACGTTTGCTGCTCTTCTGCATCAAAGCAAAACCTGATAAACTGCTTTATAGCAGAAAGCGGAGTGAGAGGTGGCAGAAGCCGGCCAAGGTGTGATGAAAGCTGCCGGGGGCCGTGCTGGGGTCTCTGCCTCGCCGAGCTGCCTGCAGCTGAGCCCTGCTGGCCTCCCCACAAGCCCTGTGGTGGCCGTAGGTGTGTAGGCAGCTGGGAATTATATCCTGGTCCATCACGCAGCTGAAGCTGCTGGCGCTTGTTGCGGTACATCCCAGAAGTGATTAGAGCGCTGTGAAAATCACCATCCTGTCCTTGCCTATGGTAAGGTCCCTGCTTCGGGTGCTGGTTTAAAGAATGCTGTGCTGGTCTGGGTGATGGATGTGTGGCAGAGCATCCTGGTGGATCCTGACCTTCCCAGCCGTGCGTGGTGTGGCAGGGTCCCACCAAGCTGCTGGAGCAATGTCCTGCTCGAACACTGCAAGCATCAGCTGGCCTGGGAAACTTTTCGTTAACTTCAGGCTCCTAAAGAGGCAATCAGCTTTTATATAGAATCATAGAATGGTTTGGGTTGGGGGGGGACCTTAAAGACCATCCAGTGCCACCCCATGCCCTGGGCAGGGACACCTCCCACCAGACCAGGTTGCTCCAAGCCCCGTCCAACCTGGCCTTGGACACCTCCAGGGATGGGGCAGCCACAGCTTCTCTGGGCAACCTGGGCCAGGGGCTCACCACCCTCACAGCAAAGAATTTCTTCCTCAGATCTCATCTACATCTCCCCTCTTTCAGTTTAAAACTATTCCCCCTCATCCTATGTCTCCCCTCCGTGATCCAGAGTCCCTCCCCAGCTTTCCTGGAGGCCCTTTAGGGACTGGAAGGGGCTCAAAGGTCTCCCCGGAGCCTTCTGTTCTCCAGGCTGAACACCCCTAGCTCTCTCAACATGTCTTCATAGCAGAGGGGCTCCAGCCTATTTTAGGTTAACTACTGTGACACTATAGAAACCTATATTTAATTGCCTGGTTTTTTTTTTTCTTGATATTTAAAAAACCCAAAAAATCAACAACCATCCTGCAATTTGAGATATTTTAAGACATTTTTCAAAGCATTAAAATGGCCAGAAAGGAGAAATGGCTGTGTGAAAAGAGAAGAGGGACAGATCTCTGGTGGTCAGTGGTGGCTCTTGCCCTGTTTACCTGGGAGATGGGGATCGAGGGGCTCTCCCCCATCCTGAGTCCCCTTGATTCCCTTTAGAGGAGCAACTCAGGCTTGTATAGACACTTCTTCCCAATAGCAAGGTGAACACACTGTCTCTTTTGAGACAGTTTTTGCCTAACTTTTGAGCAGTGAGCTGAGGTCACTGCTCTAAAAGGTAGCTCTTGCCTCCCAAAGACCTTTGAGCAGGACACTAATTCCCTCTAGTTATCAGCCACGTCTTCCTCTGATTACATGCGGTATTTATTTGGTGACTGGATAATTTGAACCTATAGAGTTATTAATTATGACCTTAATCTGATCATTGCTTTGTTCCATTTTTAATTAGCTTAGTAAAACTGAAGTCATTTAACTTGGTAATATACTTGCTTAAGTGCACGTCTGATTGCATATCCTTTTTATATCCATCAGAAGCACTCGGGACTGGCTCTCTCCATCAAACTGCAACCTGGGGCATGAACTCTGAGCAAACCTCAAGTAATATGAACTTTACAAGCAGGCTGCTCTGCTCCAAAGCGGCTGAGTAGTCCCCTGTACCTGTTATAGCTGGCGGCAGGAGCCAGGGTGTGCATAAAATGCTCTGGTGTCAGGCAGCAGGGGAGAAAATGGGGATGTGAAGCCCAGCGACTGTGCAGTCAAGAATCTGCCTTTTTCTGATCAGCACAAGGGACCTTTTCATCCAGGCACAAGGTTTAGAAGAGCACAAACCCAAGTGTTTTAGTGGGGACCACATTGCCGCACCTGAATGGAGGGAGCTCGATCTGTGCATGCTCTCATGGCTATCGGTCAGTGGAGACTCGCAAGCAGATGGATGGTCTGGAGTTATCCATTCTCAACAGTATTAGTGATGCTCATGGGAAGCTTTTATCCCAGTATCTTGGAAAGAAAACGAAGCTGCTAGCAGAGGGCATGGGGCTGGCCACTCTCAACTGCATCCGGGACCTGCTGGTGTTAAGACATCCCCATTGCACAGGCCAGCTGGGCAGCAGGGCTCAGATTTTATAGCCTTCAATGCTGACATCTGACAATTCATTTATGGTCCGAGGACTCAGATTTCCCTAATCTGGGATCTTGCTGCACTCCCAGCTCTCCTGGGTTACACGGGCCAAATAACTTCCTTGGTTTCTGTGTCTGCAAGGAAGGGATAACAGTGCTGACCGCCACTGCTGAGCCCTTCGAGAGCCATGGATTTGAAGTGCTCTCCCTGGAAGGGGTTTACAATTGCTTTTCCCAACTTCTCTACTTTTAGACGTGCACAAGGTTTTGGATGGCTTCTGTACATGTAAGGAGGTACTGCGGGGCTCTGCCTGCCCTAAAAACCTGCACTGCTGCTTCTCTGTACCTGTTGCACCATCCCCCAGGGCCTCATCTGGGCCCAGCGGTAACTGCTATGCTGATATAGCTATGGTGGTCTGGAGGAGGTGCTGGGGGCGAATGTGTGTCATGGATGAGGTTTTTAAACAGAGTAGTAGCACAAAAAAGTGGCAGTAGTTTAACAAAAAGTCGCATTTTGCCCTTTTTCTCCCCTCCTGAATGCATTCGGTGCCAGCCCTTGCACGAGCGCTCGTGCCAGTGGAGCCAGGGCGGCAGAGGACTGTGGCAAACCGAGACCAGAGCCTGCGCAGATTTACGGAAATCGTGTTGCAATCGCACCTTACATGGGCGAAGGCATGGGGATCTTTAGGCACAAGAGTGCTAATGAAACAGAGCCACTTCCCCGCCATGTTTTCTACTTGCTCCCACTTCATTGCTTAATTCACAGCAGGGCAGTTCCACATCCATCCTCCTGGGACTGAATTTGAGCAGAACTGTATTTAATCACCTGTCTCATTAATCCCTAACGTTCTGTGTGCAGACCTCGCTAATGGAGCTGTGCAGGAAGGCAGTGCTGGGGCAGGAAGGAATTAAACAGCTTTACCCTAACAGAAAGCCAAACCACCAGTTTCCCAGCTGCCAAATGCTGTAATTCTACTGGTTTCACTGGAGGATGTGGCCTGAAATCTCCTGAGTGCCTGAGCGTCATGCTGTGAAAGAAGGATGGATGCTGTGGAGCTGGAGCAGGGCAATGCCCTCCAGGGACAGGGCGATACTTGTATTAGAACTGGATCAAAAGAGCTACTTCTGTTACGGCATGGTTGTCCCTAACCCCTGGGACCACCTCCAAGTTATCTGGGGTGAGTGTTCCCTTCCGCTTGCACCTTTTTCCGTGGAAAATGCAGGTGGCAGGACCAGTCCCCACTTGCTACAGGGCAAGGGGTGGCCCCCGTGTTTGCCAGCCCCGGGGCTGCAGCAGGGAAGGACATGGCTGCAGAGGATTGCCATGGTTACAGGTGCTTTCCTCATCATCCTTGTGGTTTGTAGCCACTGCTCAGGGCCATGCACCACAAACCAGCTGAGCAAAAGTTGCTGGGATTTCCGACCCCTCCTGATGTCCATGTTCCCCTGGGCAGGGAGGACAGAGTCTGCTCCCCAGGAGGGAGAAGGGGACCCCTTCTTCTGGCCTAAACAAGGCAAGTGAAGGTACTTCACTTGGCTTCAAACCATCCCTCCACGCCGTGCTCCCCATGCCACTGCCTGTCCGTGAGCACTAGGCAAAAGCAGTGGGGAACTCGGTAAGGGAGAGAGACTCTGCACAGCCATAATTATTAATTTATGCTCAGAAGCCACGCAAAACCCTTCCAGCCCCCGTCTAGCAGTCACATGCTGCTTGCTGTCTTTCCCTCCTCTGGTCTCTCATCTTTGCTCTCCCTTTCATCTCTTCTTGTTGCTTCTCGTGTCATGTGTCAACTTGGATTATGGTCCTCACTTCACCGAGCAGAGACCCACGATGCCCGCTCCCTACGCCGGGCCCTTGGCAAGTGGCAGGTCTTCCAAAACACAGGGGGGAAAATAAAACCGAAAAGGCAAGTTTAGGCAGACAATCCTCCTCTGGAGGAACTCCCACAGGTTTCCTCCTAAAAGCTGTTAAATCTCCAAAGCATCCCTTTGACACAACATCTGTGGGTCTACAAAACCTGTCCTTTCTCCCCGATCTGCCTGTACTTAAGGAACCACCCACCCCACCTAATTGGTGATAATTAACACCCAGGCATGAAAGCAACAGTTGGCATACCTCAGGGTTGTGATAATTTGGGTTTGACCATGTCCCCGTATAAACTGGCTCTGCTTTGGGGTGCTTGCACCCTGCTTTGGGGCACTACTCCTTGTTCCTCATTCCCGGTCCAGATCCCATTTCTCTCGGGCACCGTGCGAGCAGTGGGTGATGGGGACCGACATGCTCTGCTCCAGCAGGACAAATGGGGTTGGGTTTTTTTCTTTTCCCCCCCAGCATTTCAGCTATAAATAATTGAGCATTTTAAAACTCCATTTCTGCCACAAGACTTTGGAGGAAAGGGTCTGGATGTGATATACAGATATATTTTTAAGCGGTGAGAGATTGATTTGTGCTGCTCCTGCCCAGCTGACACCCACAGTCAGTCACCTCAGAAAGGCTCAGCCTGCTCCTGCAAAGAGGAAAAATCGCCGGCTCCCGAGCAGCCCCGCTGCAATACTTGTGCTTGGGGACACAGCGGTGTTCCAAGCCCTGCCAGTGGCACCTGGGACATTTGCTCCTCTGGACAGGGCGCAGCATCAAACCATCTGCCCAGGGCATTCCACAGCAGAGCAAAGCAGGTGCCAAAGCCAGGGTAGCTCAGAGCCCTCTGCAGGGACATGCCTGTGGGAACAGGCCATGTCCCCCGGGGTGGGCACGGAGCAAACCTCCCCCACTGTTCAGGGAGTTTCTGTGACTTATGTGGCTGGTTTCCAGGAGGAATAACAGGTTGGAGCCTCAAGGCCTTGTAACTGGCTCTTCCTGCTATTCCTTTCTGAAAATAACAATAGTGGGAGGTTTATGTTTCTTCTCTTTTTTTTTTTTTTCTTAATTCACTTTTTTCAGCGATGTTACAGTTGCTTAAGTGGAGCTTTCCCTGATGTGATGTCAGGGTAAACTGTGTGGCAAAATTACAGCCAGCTGAATTAGCGCTGTGATATCTGCTGCTCTCGAGCATTTGTGACAATTATTAACTTTCCAGTGCCGAAGCAAATTGAGTGCGATCCTTCCACCAGCTCCCAGCTCTCCAGTTCTCTCCATGCTCTGTATGGCACCAACACCTGTCCCAAAGTGCATTGTGGGGTGATTTGAAGTGCCTGACATTGTGCCTGCAGTGTACCCCCCACAGCAATGCCCGTGGCATCACCAACAAGCCGGTGAGCAGAAATATGATAAAGCTGCCAATACTTTCCTGAAAAGATGCAGAAATAAGCGAGTACCTTTATATACACTATCTCCTCCTTTTTTTAATCTATACACAGAAGATGGGTGAGACCCTTTATTTTGGGGAAGCTGCACAGACAGCCCTTTGGCACCTCACGCCGCACGAGCCGAATTCAGGTGAGTCCATCCATTCTGCCCACGCTTTAAAACCATGTAACTAACCCGAGATAGCTCCTCGTCCCAAAACTAGGATTTTTCTGGATTTGCTTAATCCATTGGACAAAGTGGGTTGAGATAAGTAGGGCAAGGACAGGAGAAGAAGCATCTATGTTCTCGAATGAGAAAGCCAGGGCAAGGATACTGCTCTTCATAGAACCATGGAATGGTTTGGGTTGGAAGGGACCTTAAAGCCCACCCAGTGCCACCCCCTGCCCTGGGCAGGAACACCTCCTACCAGACCAGGTTGCTCCAAGCCCCGTCCAGCCTGGTCCTGTCCTTGGCAACCGCACACAGGCTGGATGGATCCAGATGGATGGGTGAAACCTGAGCTTCACGTTTCTACCTCTGTGTCAAGCGTGCAGAAACATATCCTATGCAGTGACCAAGCTTCTGGAGAGCGGGGAGCGATCATTCAGAGGCATGGGAAAGCCCCAGACATACCATGTAGGAGACACCATTGAACCCAGCAGGATGCTTCGTAAGTCAGTGGTACCTTTTGCTCCTTCACGTAAGAAAGCAGAGATCAGCAGAAAAAACTGCTGGGTGTGATGCTCATCCTCTTGCTACAATACCACAGGAGGTGGGAAGCCCTGCTAATTTTTCTCCTGGTTAAAAGGGAAGCTGGTAAAAGGATTTATTCAAGTCTTGTTAGAAAAAGCTGCCCCATTCTTCCTCCTCCCTGGGGTACAGACAGGCAGCATGGCCACTTGCCCACACGGACAAGCTCAAAGGTGCAGAGGAAATGTGATTTTTCCCTGATGACTTTCCTCCTAGTAGTCTTAGCTGCTATTTGTAACGGCAGCAGATACCACATCCTCAGACAAAAATCTGCTTTTCAAGTGATGATGGCCCTTTTTATAATAAATGCTGCCAACTCCCAGAAGTGATAGCTCACAAACAATCAGCGAGAGGACAACGGGAATGCTCTTTGAGATGCTGTGCAGAATAGATCATCCACTGTACAGCAACAAATCAAATTTAGGGAGAAAGAATTTGAAAACAAATTACCAGCAAGATATTTCAAGCTGACAGCAATTTGGAGCAACTTAGGTCTGTCTGGTAAGAACTGTATTCCTTTTATTTCCCTGTCAATAGCAGCTACCTTATAAGATTGGTTTCTCGTTGATAATTCTCTTGTCTGGAACAGAAACTCCTGAGTACACTTAAGTTGATAACTCTCTCTTTGATCACATTTTGGTAGCAATGCTTTTCACCTTGACGACAGGATTTCTCCCTTCGGATGAAGTTTTGATGCCTAAAAAGCCAGGTGGGTGTGGGACTTCCAGCCTCAGGGCCTTCTGGTGCGTGGTCCTGGGCTTGGACTCAGGGCTGGGAATGGCAGGGATGTAAGCACTGACTCGCTCTGCCTCAGTTTCCCCGCTACTACAGCAGTATAAAAACTGCTCGTATGTATTTCTCCCTTCACGGGAGTGGGATAATTAACACCTGCTAGTAATACCTTCCCCTCAGAAATGCTGAAACGTGAAGGATTATGGGTGCTCCTCCATGCCAGCCTGCAGCTTGAGAGGTGAGGGCATCACCTCTTTGTGTGCCTGGAGGAGCGATGTGGAGCTTCGCACAGCATGTACGAGTTAGCAGGAGGCGACGGGGAAGGGAATATCAGATATGGCGCAACCACAGGCTCAATGTCCGCTTGCAGCCCTGCCCTGGTTCTGGGTTAACGTGGCAGGTGGAGCTCAAGTGGAGCGGGGCCAAGAGACACGCTGGGGTGGAGGTGGAAGTGGGGAGGGATCCCGTGGGCACACAGGGGCTGTGCATTGCTCCAGCGTCCCGTTGATGTCGCACTGAGTGCTCACCTCATGCCGAATGTGGTGCTGGATGTGTTAATTGTGGAGGCAGGTCATTAACATCCATCCATCAGAGAGGATGCGGAGGGGAAGAATGTACTGGGGGTAGAAGGGAATGCAGCAGTGCCGACATGCCCCGAGCAGGAAAGACATAAAAAGAGTGTGCTAGTCTGTAATTTGCCTGCAATTTCTGCCCGGGAAGCAATGAAAGTTTATGACTAGCTGTGGCAGTGCCCCTGTAACTATTCCAGAAAGTGGCAGATAAAAATAGGTTGGAATTGCACTGAGAAAAAGAGAATTTTGACATTCCTTTAAAAACACTTTGTGGCCAAGTGCTCCCAGCTTATTTTGGCCGCGTACTTAGTAAGAGGGATGCTAGCTGTGGCTGACAGTCATTTCGGTTGCCATTGGTTTAGCGCAAGCCAGGCCCTGCTCATCGGCAGAAATAAATCTCTGCTGAGGGACGTCAGCCGAGCAGAGCGATTCAACTACTTTAATCTTTTGAAGTAGAAACGAGGGGATTTGTGCTGGTTTAGCAAAGCCCTAGCTCCCCTCGGGGGTCGCGGCAGCCTTGAGGCAGGAGGAGGGTTTCCACATTGGTTTCTCAATTGTCCTCCTTGGAGCCTGGGGCCAGCTTTTGCCTTGCTGGAGCCTCCTGAGACACTGCTGAGCTTCCAGGGAGCGTGAAAAAAGGGAGTTTGGTGCTTCAGGTGTAGGGTCAGGTGCTGTCAGCATGGGATTTGTTTCCTCCTCCGGCTTCTGCTCTGTGTCTAGAATTTGGGAATAACTTACTCATCAGGAGGAAGGAAAGCCTTGATCCAATGATGGTTTAAATTTGTAGCTTAAGTTGTGGTCCTTCAACACCCAAAATTAAAATCACCCAGTACTTGTTTTGCACTGCATCCCCCCTGGATAAAGAAAGCAATCTTTGATGCCTATTTATTCAAGTGGTGCCTTAGAAACTACAATCTTATTGTCTGTTCTCCATGGATATGAAATACTCAGTGATGTAACAGAGGCTCCATTTAAAATTAAGAATTTTTTTTCCCCAGTGCCCTGGGCTAAGCTTTCCTTCCCTGCACAGTCCCACCTCTCTGGGAACCACATTTCAACACTGCTCTATGCCCTTAGTCTTCGCAGCATTTTAGGATCTTTCCAGATGGAAAGTGCCATAGAAATGTAAAACCTTATTAATTAAAGGCTGAAATAGACGCAGTGTGTGGAGGTCAGTGACTCATGCAGTAGGATTCTCAGGCTTCTGCTATGCATCGCCTCAGGGTGCTTTTTTGAATGTTCCTTTCTCTGGGGCTATGACAGTTTATTACACAAAGGCTGTGTGAACCGGAGGTGAATGCAAACTGCTCCGGCTGGGCTGTTCCTCAGTTGGCAAAGCAGCAACCAGTGAACCCAGTTTCATCTGAGCTTTTTGAGACAGCATAATTTCTCCTCATGACGGTTTCTGCCCGTTTTGTTCAGGATGTCTGTGCTGTAGCGTGTGTGCATGGGGGGGATGCTTCTTGGTGCCAGCAGCCCCTGTGCTCCTGGCCATGCTGGTGTTACGGATTGCTTTTGGTTTTCTCTTTCCAGAGGCCCCAGAAGCACTCGGTGGTGAAAGAAGAGACAGTGTTTCGGTTAGGATCTAGTGGCTTTCCTGACCGTGAACCAAGGCATGCTTCTAGCAGACAGTTTTTCTTGGAGGGGGTGGGCAGTGATGGTGAACACAGCAGCCCTGGAGCAGCAAGCACCAGTGGCTGTAATCCTGACCCTGGTAAATCTGTTCTCCTGACTGAGGATCATTTAATCGAGGCGGGGGTTTTAGCTATTCTGCTGTGATTTACAGCCTAGGTGGTGCAGCTCCAGTCCCACCAAAAGCACCGCCTACAAGCGTTTCTACCCTGCTAACTGCAGTCCTGAGGTGTGCACGGCCCCGGGACGTTGGGATTTGCTTCCTGGCTGTGTGGACTTTAATTCCTAAATGGATCTTGGGAGATGACCTTGATTTTTGGTGTATTTGAGCCCTAAAGAGGGATGGTGGTGCCTCCCAGCTGCGCAGGAAGGCTGAGACCAATACTGGGGAACCCACAGGACTTAATGCCATAGCATGTGTGAGATGACGTTTGTGCCAGACCCTCAATTTTGTCACTTTGCTGGCTTCATCAGAGCCCCCAGTCCTCAGGGAATGCTGCGTTTTGGGGTAACCCCCATAGCGAAGCTCCCCCAGCTGCAAGGTCCCTACCCTGCTCCTGGCCGAGCAGGGACGGGCACCTCTGCAGAGACAGCGGAGGTGACAAGGCTGCACTGTCACTGCTCCTCTGCAGTCAGCACAGCTGGTGGCACAGCACGGCTGCCCTAGGGCTGTCCTCGCTGCACAGCATGACATCAGCTTGCAGAGAGCCTCAGCCCACTGGTATTTGGACCCTGAGTTTCTTTTATCATATTTTTAGTTTTTCCTCTTTCTATTGGTTGACTGCTGCCCGATCAGCCTCTACTGCAGCAACTTCTGCCCGTCAGTACACCACTCTACATCTTTTCCTCTTTCCTCATTCCTTTTATTTCCTTCATTCCCTCTTAAGTCCCCCGTTAGCATCTCCCACCCCAGCAGTCCTGTCTTTGCACCCCTCACTTCTTTCAACGCTTGTTCCTCACAAACAGCGAAACGAAACCACTCTTTAAAAAAAAAAAAAACACAAAGACCAAACACACATTTTGAAACGGGCGCAAACAGGCGCATAGAGCAACCGCTTCATTTCAGCAATGTCATCACAGAAATAAAAAATCCAGTTCCAGCTAAAGCATATAATTTAGACCCTGTGTATACTGGGGCTGGCAGGCAGCGTCATTACACCGGGTGCTGCATAAACAAGACCCCCTTGGCACACAAACCTACCCCGGGATTTCACAGCGACAGGGCGGCTTTCCTGCTGTGACGACACCCACACAGGTGTCTTCGGGTGGCACTCGTCGGGGACTGCCCTTGTGCACACCTCTGACTAATGCGGACATGCTGCCAGCAGTGCGCAATCACCAGCCACATCCTGCTCTTACCTGCTACACCTCAAATTGCCCTAACAGAGGAGAGACTGAGAGTGTTTGTTTATTTTATGCACTTAACAACCTACCCACAGTATCACTGCGGCGGCTTCTCCTCCCCGCCTGTCCTCTCCCCCAGCTTACATTTCTTTTTCACTGAGCGAAAAGGGGCGAGAGAAACATTTAAAAAAACCCCAGGAAAACGGGATTACGAAACCACAAACACTGTTAAAAGGGAGATTTGGGGTCAAGCAGAAAACTTGTAACTCATTTCAGAAAATGGATTAGATTTCAAGCTGCCGGCACAGCCTGATGCTGTCTTAATGACATTTACTGGATGGGAAGTGTTAGCTATTGTTCCTGGGTGCCTGTCTAAACAACACCCTGCATTTTAGCCTCGTTGACAGAGCCTGCCACCATGTTCCAGAGAGAGCTGTTAATTAAGAGACAAAGCCCAATCTCAACCTAGCTGGCTCTATTTTTACATAATTTTATTTTTTGTTTGCTGAGTCTTTTAACTCGCTCCACGAGCCAGCAGAGCTGCCAGCTGATCTACTTTCTCCTTCGCTTTTCAGTGGCGCAGTGCAGAACGTGTGATTCTCCACAACTCCAGGCCTTCCACCTTTGAGTTTGTAGTTTTAAAAGGGATTTTTTTTAAAGTCTGACATTTTGTCCTGAAAGGATGTGAGACGTGCAGAACCGCCGAATGTGGAAGCCACCACAGGAGGCCAAGACATGATATTAAAAGGAGTAATGAAAGAAAGCAAGCTATTGAAGTGTAAACTCAATTTTACTGAGAGTATGCTACAGATCAGAAATGAGTAGTTTGAATCCCTGGTGCAACTGACACCAAAATATTAATGGTTTGGTACAAGCAGGAAATACAAAGAGCTTAAAAAATCTGTTTGCTCTGTGTTTCCAGAGGAGCACCTGTTTGTTAAGGCACTGAAGACCCTATATTATTTTAATAAGTGTATCTCAGTCAGTATCATAATTACAGATCTCACTTTCTTTTGATTAACTTCACTCACTGAGAAGGTTGGAGTCTTGATCCCTATCTTCTTTCTGGACTGTAAAACAACGGTACTCCATTTATTTCCTTGTCTTGGATCCCTTTCTTGGATTAAATCTGCAGGAAGGAAAAATGCAATCTAAATCGCTGCAGGACACTCTCTGTCTTCCTGCAGGAAAAGCCTGTAGGAGCACATCAAAAATAGGAAACACGGCCTTGCTAATGCCATTGAACCAGGACCCGCAGGAAAGTCACAGTCCTGAACCACAGCGTTCGCCATGACACTGACCTGGGGGCTGGCCCCCTCGGGAATCTGCATGGGCTGCCCATCTCCCTTGGCTAAATTATGTACCTTGAATGAACCTACCTCCCTGGTAGGTTGCCCAGTCTCTCTATATTTTGCTTAGTATTGTCCTGGTTTAAGGGTGGAGTAAGTAGATTCAGGTATCTCAGAAGTGCTGGCAAATGAGTCATGAAACGTATTAAATTTATTCAATTGTTTTTACAATCCAATACAAGTGTAAGTTCTGTAGAGACATTTGTATTAAAACCCACCTCAAAACACACCACAAAAAATCCTCGAGTAATTTGTTGTAGGATAAAAATGGTCACTCTCACACAAGAGGCTCACTCAGACTTTTCAAAGAAACCTTTGAAACTACCGCTTAAAGACAACTCTCCCCATCTGCAAACCTGCCTCTCTGGATGGAGGTTGGGTCCCTAAAACCTCCCTCTCTTCAGAGAAGGGCTCTGGTGGCCCTGCTCGTACCTCAGGGATTTCCCGTGTCCCTTCTTCCATGTGTTGGAATCCCAGAATTGGAATCACAGAATCCCAGGTTGGAAGGGACCTCAAGGATCCTCTGGTCCAACCTTTCTTGGAAAAAGCACGGTCTAGAAAAAATGGCCCAGCCCCCTGCCCAGCTGAATTGTAAAACTGTCCAAAGTTGGGGAATCTACCACCTCCCTGGGGAGATTATTCCAATGGCTGATTGTTCTCATTGGGAAAAATTTTCCTCTTGTGTCCAATTGGAATCTCCCCCAAAATAACTTGTACCCGTTACCCCTCGTCTTTTCCATGTGGCTCCTTGTAAAAAGGGAATCTCCATCTTCTCTGTAGCCACCCTTTAAATAATGGAACGTGGTGATAAGGTCTCCCCTGAGCCTTCTTTTCTCAAGGTTGAACAAACCCCGTTCTCTCAGGCTTTCCTCATACGGCAGGCTTCCCTGTCCTTGGATCATCTTGGTGGCCCTTCTCTGGACCCTCTCCAGTCTGTAGTCTCATAGCAGGGACCAAAACTGAACACAGTGCTTCAGGTGTGGCCTGACAAGCACCAAGTAGAGTGGAATAATGACTTCTTTGTCTCCACTGGTGATGCCCTTGTTGATGTAGCCCAGCATCCTGTTGGCTTTCTTTGCTGCAGCAGACCACAGTTCACTCATACTGAGGTGGTTGTCCACCAGGACCCCCAGGTCTCTTTCCACAAAGCTTCTCCTCAGCTGGGTACATCCCAGCCTGTGCTGTACTCCTGGATTATGTTTTCCCTGGTGCAAGACCTTACACTTGTCCTTGTTGAACTCCATAAGGCTCTTGTAATTCCACTCTTCCAGCCTATCCAAGTCTTCCTGCAGGGTGGCTCTCCCTTCCGAAGTGTCCACTAGAGACATTTGCATGAAAACAAGACTTTTCCTAAAAGTAACAGTTTTCAATAAAATTAATATAAGTCAGGTTTTCAGAACAAAACACCAGTTTACAAAATCCAAGAGAAACCCAGCTGTAACTTTTCCTCCACCTCCTTCAATTCTGTGATTCTGTGTGATTCAAAACTCAGCATCTGTCACCCCCCACTTCTGCACAGACCTTTCATGTCCTGTGCTACCTCAGGCAGATGAAGCCAGGTTATAGAATCACGGAATCGTCAAGGTTGGGAGGGACCTTTCAGATCATTGAGTCCAACCATCAACCCAACACTGCCAAACCCACCACTAAACTAAGTCTCATCTTTTAAATAAGTTCAGGCATGGCAATTCAACCACTTCCCTGGGCAGCCTGTTCCAATGCTTGATAACCCTTTCAGTCAAGAAATTTCTCCTAATATCCAATCTAAACCTCCCCTGGCACAACTTGATGCCATTTCCTCTTGTCCTATCACCTGTTCCTTGGGTGAAGAGACGAACCCTGTTGGAGTGGGGCCAGAGGAGGCCACGGAGATGCTGGGAGGGCTGGAGCCCCTCTGCTGTGAGGACAGGCTGAGAGAGTTGGGGGGGTTCAGCCTGGAGAAGA